>CANYBF010041592.1:0-31798 GCA_948192965.1 Dalechampia spathulata
AATTATCTTTCAACAAATCCTTTTCCTTTGAAAGCTTAACATTTTCATCTTTCAAAATCTTGTTTTCCTTTTCAAGACTCTCAAGTTTTGTTTTACAAGAATCAAATTCATTTTGTAAAACATATTTGTCCTCAATTATGCATGCATGCTTATTCTTAAGTGATTTGTGCTTCTTAATCAAAAGATCATATTTTTCCAATAATGCTTCTAATGCACTACAATCATCATCATTATTAAGCTCATCATTACTATAATAGGATTGAGATGATGTAGTTACCTCATCCTTTTCCTCATCATTTAGGAATGCCATGAAGCATAGATTGGTTGCTCCTTCATCATCGGACATCTCCTCATTTGAATCGGTGTCATCATCCCATGTAGCCTTTAATGCCTTCTTTTTGAAAGGCTTGGATGGTTTATTGAGGAGAGCACATTCATTCCTCATGTGTCCCGGTTTGTTGCATTCATAGCAAATGGTTTGATTCCTCCTTGGATTGTCTCTTCAATTGAAGTCCCTTCGATTGAAGTTTGCTCGAATGGCTTCTTGCCATCCCTTTCAAGCTTCTTCTTCTTCATCAGGAAGTTTTTGACACATTTGGAGAGAATAGACATTTCATCTTTGATGTCCTTTTTGCTTGTGGAAGAGGTATCTTCTTCTTTTGTAGCTTTAAGTGCAATCCCTTTTCTCTTGTCTTCCTCTACCCCTTGCTTAAGGGTAATCTCATGTGTGAGAAGCTTCCCAAGAAGCACATCAGTTGATAATACAGCCAAATCATTTACTTCTTCAATTGATGTTACCCGAGCCTCCCAATCCTTCTTTGGTAGCACCCGCAAGATTTTGTTATTGATATCCTCCTTTTGGTACATCTTGCCTAACTTCATCAATCCATTTATGATCACCATGATTCGATTATACATTTTAAAAATTGACTCATTTGCCTTCATTTTGAACAACTCATATTCATATGTCAACAATTGAATCTTCTTGTTTCGAACTTGATTAGTTCCTTCATGGTGAGTCTTCAAAGCAGTCCACACTTGCTTTGTCATGACACAATGTGATACTCTACCAAATTCTTCACGACTTATGGCACAATATAGTATGTTCATTGCCTTTTTGTTCCGAAAGTTCGCATTCAATTCTTCTGCTGTCCAATCATCCATATCCTTAAGAGAGACAATGCCATCAATTATGATTGTCAGAGGTAAGTACTCTTTCATCATCAAGTTGTAGAGCTAAATTCCGCTGTTATCCAAGAAAACTTCTATTCGATGCTTCTAGTAAGGATAATCCATTCCATCGAAGTATAGGGGTCTTGTAAATGATTGACTCTCAATGGTTGCCATCGGATCTTTAGCTCAAGAATTTTACTTCTTTCAACAATGAGCACCAAATGCTCTGATACCAAATGAAAATCCTTTACAGAAGGCAACACGTGCGATTTATAGTGGTTCAACCAAACTCTTGCCTACGTCCACTTTCCCCTAAGTCTCAACTTAGGGTTCCACTAAATCTCAATCAATTTATATAATGGATTCCATAAATGAATCTGATACCCCAGTGTTTTCAAGGCTTACACTCAAACCTTTACAATAACTATCCTCACAAGCTCTCAAATACAAACTTAATCCCCAAGGATTAATCACACACCAATCCCACAATTGCAAAACCTGATACCTAGGTTGTGGGAAAACAACAATGAGAGTATTTAAAAGCTTAATACACAAATACAAGTTTAACTTACTTGGAACGGATAAAACTAAGCTCAAAGGATGTTGCTCTGCAAAATTTTGCTGTTAGAATTGAAAGTTATGAAAAGTTCTTGTGAAAACTAGTCGTTTGAAAGACTTAAAAGTCTTTCCAATAAGTCGCGTACGGTCGTACTATTTTTGTATGCACATACAGATTCAAATCTAACCGTTGGAAAAAGAGAATGAAATATGGTACAGTCGTACCATCACTTAGTATGCCCGTATCAAACCAAGTATTATTGAAAAATTGCAAATAACTTAAATTGACTCACACGTGACTCAAACTTCAAAATCTAGGGTCTAACAAAACATTATATTATCTGAACACAGTATAAAATCTATAATATATTATAATTTGTAACTTTAATAAATATTTCATTAAATATAAATTAATTATTAATTAATAAATACAAAGCAAATTAGTAGTATTTATGTTTGAATAAAATTTATCTAGTAATAATAAAAATAAAAATAAAAATAAATTATAAAAATAAAAATAATAAAAAATAAAAAATAGATTATATAATATAAATTATAAAACAATAAGTAATTAACAAATATAAATAAAATTAGTAGTATTTATATTTTATTATTTTTATTTATTATATTAATTTTTATATTTATTTTTGATAAATTTTTAAAACTCATATCTATCTTTATGTAAATTTTAAAAAATAATATTTATCTTTGAATTATTAAAATTAAAGGAAGAGGGGTAGACTTGTATTTTCACTTCCCCTTCCTTTCAAGTTTTAATATGTATATGATATGTATCATTTTTGTTAATTATTTGTATGGTATATTTTAGTAAATAATTTTATTTGTCAATACATTTCTTATGATATAAATATTTTATAAATTTATTTATCATATATATATTAATTTATTACTTATATTTTAATAAATAATTATATTTATCAATATATTTCCTATAAAATATATAATAGATAATTTTATGTAGGATATATACTACTTGGGCAAATGATAAAAAAATACCTAAATTTAGTGAGTTTTTTGATTTTACCCTAAACTTTTATTTATGCTAATAAAATACCTAAATTTTAATTTTTGAATCATATATAGCCTATATTAATGTACCATGAATCATCTATTAAACTTTGCTAATTTGTCCTAAATTATAACGACTTTATCAACTCTATTCTTAATTTTTTATTTGATTTCTATTTTAAAATAAGTTATAAACATTTTAGATTTTTATAATTAAAATTAATAAATCAATAAATTTATTGTAATAAGTTTATATTTGAATTCAATTTGACTATAAATTAACTTGAATAAAATTTATTAAATTTTATAATAAGTTTTTAAAATAAATATTTAAATAAAATAATGGAAATAATAACAAATTTAGGATAAATTTGATAAGATTATAATAATTCAAGATTTTGTTGATATAAAACCAAAAATATTTTATTAAAACTTATAAGAGAACTACCAAAATATTAACGAATAATATATATAATACAAAAATTAAAGTTCAAATTACAATGATTGAGAATAATGATATCGAAGGATAATAGTAATGATGATAATAAATGGTAATAAATGATTAATAGTAATGATGATGATGATGAATGAATATTTTGATATAATGATTGTTAAAATTTTTGTAACATTTTTGAATTCCTAAGTAGACAACACATAATTATAGTGGTTTGGCATAACAATTACCTATATTCACTTTCTTAAGATTATACATAAAATCCCTGTAGAATTGGTAACACATGTACAATTTATAGTAGTTCAGCACTAACTCTTGCCTACATCTACTTCTCCTAAGTCTTCCACTTAGGATTCTGCTAAACTCAATTAATCAATACAACATAATGATTCCTCAATATGAATCATAACCCCAATGTTTTTAAGTTCACACTCAAACCTTTACAATAATTACAATCTCACAGTAATTAAACTCTCAAATACAGGTTAATGTCCCAAGCATTAATCTCACACCAACTCACAATTACAAAACCTAACACTTAAGTTGTAGGAATACAACATAAAGAGAGTTTATAATACTAGAATTACAATACAGCAAGTAAACTTATTTGCTATTGAAGTTCACTGCTCAAAGGAAGCTTTGCTCTAAAAAAATAACCTTTAGAATTTGAATAAAAAGTGTATATTTTAAAAATAGAACCGTTAGAAAGTGTTTAAATTCAATCTAGAAAGTCGCGTACGATCGTACGGGTTTCCGTATGCCAGTACCAATTCAAAAACACAAAATCAAACATAAGGAAAAAGCTTGGTATGGTTGTACCACCCATTGGTACGCCCATACAAAAGCAATTTTCCTGACAAGCAAAATTTCTTGCGAGCAATGGTAGGTCAGTACCACCATTGGTACGCCCATACCAAACTAAATTTCCTGACAAACAAAATTTCCTGCGAGCAATGATACACCCGTACCAAACTTAAGGAAATAAAGCCAACTTAGTACGGTCAGTCGTATGCCCGTACCACATAACACAAAGAACTGGTACACCCATATCATACACAGAAAACTTATTTAAAATTGTAAATAACTTAAATTGACTTACACAAAACACAAACATCAAAATCATGGGTCTAACAATCTCCCTCTTTTTGATGTTGGCAATCATTTAAGCTCAGTTTACAAAAACATACTTAAAAATTTTAGATTTGAAAATTTTTAGAAATCTCCCCCCATTGTTTTAGAATACATGCCATGAAATACCAAGTAATCAATCAAGCATAAAGGAAAAGGAGAAAGACATAAATAAAGAATTTCAAAATACATAGTATATGATCATAGCAAACCAACAAACCAAAATGCGTAACATATGATCAGAGCAATATACATAATTATATGATCAAAGTATAAACAAAATCATATGATCAGAGCATTAAACATAACATATGATCAGAGCATTATCAAATTAAGTCATAATCAGAGTAAATAACAATACAAACAATAATAAGAGTAAGCATTATAGAATAATGAGCTGAATAATCATCATATGTCATATATACTCAAAAAATATCCAATACACTGATTAGAGTAAAGAGACTGAATACAATGATCATCCAATACACTAATCAGAGCAATAATGATAATGAAATAATAACAAAAATCAAAATTAGTCTAAAAATCCAAAACTAGACCTAAATCCAAATCCAAAATATCTCCCCATTTGACAACATCAAAACGGTCACTGTAGGTCCTGAGGAGGAGGAGGACTCAACTGAGGAATAAATGGGTCTAATAAGAGACTGATGGACTGTAGAGTGGCTGTTATGGTCGTCTAAAACTCCTATGACTTGGTAGCCTGCTGATTTATAGAATCAAGGTGTCTCTGTCAATTGTATTAAGATGATCCAGTGGAGTGGTGATGGCAACAAGCTGCTATAAAACTGACTTAGCAAATGAAGGAGTAGTTGTAGCAGTAGTAACAGCTGGATCCTGTGTGGGAGCAGCAGCAGGAGTAAGCTCAAGAATAGTAGTAAAGGAGGATCCACCCTATGAATGCCTCTGGCGTTTATGACTCAAAGTTGCCTGATGGGAGGCAGCAGCATCAGAGGGATCAGAAGACTCATGCCACTCTGCAGGTGTGTCATCTAGAAGTGGCACCTACATGTGATAGTAAACAGCAACTACACTGTGTTCATAGAGTGTGATAGTGTCATTAGGAAGATCTAATGGTAAAAAATGCTCCAGGCGATGAGCAATGTACTTTGAGTGAGTGTGAAACTCACCATCAGAATTGCATTCAAGGAGCATCAAGTGCTCAATAAATGACAAGTCAAGGTTAGGACCTTTTGGTCCTATAATAGGAGGAGAAGAAGGAAAGGAGTTAAGCCGGTGGTAGAGTAACTGAATAAAGGTACCCATGACCATAGAGTAAATGAAAATCAGGTCAGGGCTCGTGACTGTGTCATTAGACTCAGATTGCCCAAAAATAAGATAGGTGATCACTCTATGACAGAAATAAAGAGAAAGAGATCGGAGACAAGAGGCTTTAAGCCTTAAGGGATAAAATGAGGTATCGAGTGCGATATCCTGCCAGAAAGAATTACGGTCAAAGACTGCGGATTTGGCATTTGCAATGCCATTAGTAGGAAAGTCAAAGAGAGCATCAAACTCTGATGGAGAAAGGGTGTAGAGTTTGCGAAAGAGATGAAATGTACAGCTATAGGAAGTAGACAGCTGAAAGATCTGTAAAAACTTTAAAGCTACAGTCTGAATATAATAGTTATCCAGAAAAGCGAGGTTTGACCAATCAACGTTGGTCAAATATTACAGAACTCATTCTCTAATCCGGTCTAACGGATAGTGGAATGACACATAAAACAAGAGTGAGAGAAAACCTTCTCACTCAGAATGGAGGTATGCATAATAGAGGCAGGAGTAGCAGCACGAGGGCCAAAGCCTGCAAAGACGGTGCATTTGACTCTACATCCCTATGATGAAGAGCCACCGTGACTAGAAGGAGCCAACATAGCTAAAAATCAATAAAAGTGGACAATTTAATAGAAAACAAGATTTTTCAAAAATTTGAGAGAATTTCAGCTAATTTTTGAAAAAACTCAAAAATTTAAACCTACACAGAAATCAATAAAATTTGAACCACACCTAGCTAACACAATCTTAAGCATTTTACTCTAAAGATCTTAGGGCTAAAAGTGTCTATAATGCTCAGAAAATCAAAAATAAAAACTAAATTAAAAAGCAATAAAACAGTTAAAATTGAAATTAAAAACTGAAGATTCAAAAGAAAACCAACCAAAAATGAAAAATAGGATTATGGGCAAATGAATTTTGAGTGTTTTGAGACAAGTTTAAGTGATTTTAGTGAGAATTTGAGAGAGAAATTGGAATCTGGTAACCAGCGGTAACTGAAAAATCATTTTAAAAATTAGGTTTTCAGATCATGTACGAGCGTACCGATTAACGTATGGCCATATGGCTCAAAAATGTCTGAATTTTCATTATCACATATGGGTGTACCACTAGGACGTATGATCGTACGAGAGCTTCGCCCAAAAATTTTAATTTTACAACTGTGATTGGTATAAGTGTACGAGATACTGGTATGGCCGTACCAACACTTTGGCCAAAAATTTTAAGTTTTGAAAACTTGAAAGTGTACGGATGTATGAAATCTGTACAACTGTATCAATTTTATGCCTGAAACACATATGGGTGTACCAAAAGCTGTACGGTCGTATAAGACCTAAAAGCCAAAAAATTTTGAAGAGATTTGAAGGAATTTTTCAAACTTTCTAGAGTCCATCAATCAATCCTACTTCAAAAATGATGCATCTATCATTCATAACTCATGTTTGATGAAGTTCAAATGTTCTTCATTAAAGGGTTTTGTAAAAATATCTGCCAACTGGTGAGTTATATCAACAAATTCTAATACAACCTTCCCTTTTTGTACATTATCACTCAAGAAATTGTGCCTAATATCAATGTGTTTAGTCCTAGAATGTTGAATTAGATTCCTAGACAGGTTTATAGCACTTGTGTTATCACATTTAATAGAAGTACAAGACACACAAACATTGTAATCCCTCAATTATTATTGAATCCATAACACTTGGGCACAATAATAACCTACATATATATATACTCAGATTCAGCAGTAGACAGAGATACACAATTCTGTTTCTTGCTAAACCAAGAAACCAAATAATTCTCTAACAAATGATAAGTACCAGATGTACTTTTTCTATCTAATACATTTCCAGCAAAGTCAGCATCAGAATAAGTAGTCAAGTCAAAAGAGTCATTCTTAGCATATCACAAGCCATAATGCATTATGCCAATTAAGTATTTGAAAATTCTTTTCACAATACTCAAATGAGATTCCCTAGGAGATGATTGAAAGCTAGCATACATACACACAACAAACATTATATCAGGCCTAGAAGTAGTTAGGTAAAGCAAGCTACCTATCATACCTCTATACCTTTTTTGATCAACCTATTTGCCACTTTCATCCAAGGAAAGCTTTGTGGTAGTGCTCATAGAAGTCTTACTAGCTTTAGCATCTTCTAGTCCAAATTTCTTGAGCATTTCTTGTGTATACTTGACTTGGTTAATGAAGATCCCATCTTCACATTGCTTGACTTGAAGTCCTAAGAAATACTTCAATTCTCCCATCATGCTCATCTCAAATTCTCCCTGTATACACTTAGAGAACTCTTTACATAATTTTTCATTAGTAACACAAAATATGATATCATCCACATAGATTTGAACAAGCAAAATATCATGTTTGTAATGCTTAATGAAAAGTGTTGTGTCTACTTTGCCTTTTTCAAAACCATGATCAATAAGAAAATTACTCAACCTATCATACCAAGCTCTAAGGGCTTGTTTAAGGCCATATAAAGCTTTAGTAAGTTTAAAAATATGGTTTGGAAATTCAAAATCTTCAAAACCAAGGGGTTGTGCAACATAAACTTCTTCATTAATAAAACTATTGAGAAAAGCAATTTTGACATCCATTTGAAACAATTGAAAATTCATATGAGATGCATATGCCAACAACATCTTAATGGCTTCTAATCTAGCTACGGGTGCAAAGGTTTCATCAAAGTCTATGCTTTCTTCTTGATAATAACCTTGTGCCACTAACCTAGCCTTATTCCTGGTTATAACACTACTTTCATCAAGCTTATTTCTAAACAACCACCTACTTCCTATAACAGATGTATCTTTAGGCTTAGGTACTAAGGTCCATACATTATTCCTATCAAACTAGTTTAGTTCATCTTACATAGCTAACACCCAACTCTCATCATCTAAGGCTTTATTCACATTCTTAGGTTCAATCTGAGAAATGAATGCAAGATTGTTATGAATATCTTTGAATTTAGAATGAGTGGTTACTTTGTTTGATGTTTCACCTATGATTTGCTCCTTGGAGTGCCCTTTTGGAAATTGCCACTCCTTTGGAAGATCATGCTCGATGTGAGTTGCAGCTAGGTGAGGAGGAAGATCATTCACTTCTTCCTTATCAACATCTTTAGGTGTAGCTTCTTATGGTTTCTCATTCCCTTCACCTTGTTCCAAAAGAACTCCTATATCATCATCATCAATAATGTCCTTTATTAGACCAAGGGAGTTAGTCTCATCAAAAACAATATGCATAGATTCTTCAACTACCAAAGAACATTTATTAAACATAATATATGGTTTACTAGATGTTGTATAGCCTAAGAATAAACCTTCATCAGTTTTTGAATCAAATTTACCAAGATTATCCTTGATATTCAAAATGTAGCACTTGCAACTGAATACTTTAAAGTATGAAATTCTTGGTTTTCTACCATTCCATAGCTCAAAAGGAGTTCTATTTAAAATTGGTCTTAAATGAACTCGATTTGTGACATAACAAGCAGTATTGACCATTTCGGCCCAAAAGTATGAAGGCAATTGATACTTATTGAACATTATATGTGCTAAGTCATAAAGTGTTTGATTTTTCCTTTCAACTACCCCATTTTGTTGAGGAGTTCTAGGAGATGAAAAGTTATGATGAATACTATGCAAATCATAAAATGATTTAAAATTTTCATTTTGAAATTCTTTCCCACAATCACTCCTTATTGAAGAAATGTAATATCCTTTTTTATTTTGCATTCTTTTAGTTAATGATTGAAAAGCATTGAATCCATCATCTTTATGAGCTATAAAAGAAACCCAAGTAAACCTAAAGTAATTATCAATAATGACAAGTGTATAATGCATGCTACCTAAACTAGCTACCTTAGTTGGTCCAAATAAGTCCATATGCAACAATTGTAAAGGTTTAGAAGAGGTTACCTTATTTTTCACCTTACATAAAGATTTTACTTATTTTCTCATTTGACAAACCTCACATACTTTATCCTTAGCAAATTTGATCTTTGTAAGTCCTACCACATGCTCGTTCTTCCCGAGATTGCCAATGCTTTTGAAGCTAGCATGTCCAAGCCTTCTATGCCAAAGCCATGAATCTTCACTTATGGAAACAAGACACTTCATATATTTGTTAGCAAAAGAATCTAAATCAATTACATACACATTTTCTATCCTATTACCTTGAAATACTAATAAATCATCACTTATTCTATAAACAAAACAACCTTTGGGATTAAAAACAATTTTATATCCATTATCATATAATTGACTAATATTAAGCAAATTATGTTTTAATCCCTCTACTAGCAAAACCTTGCTAATAGAAAAGTTAGAATCTTTACCAACCTTACCAATTCCAACAACCATACCTTTGGCATTATCTCCAAAGGTGACATTACCTCCGTCCCATTTTTTAAGGTTGGAGAAAAGGCTTGGATTACCGGTCATATGCCTTGACATCCACTATCTAGGTACCATTTGCTTTCATTAATCTTGGATCTCAAGCATATTTATCAAGACAAGTATAATCACTTTTTCTTAGGTAACCAAATGTATTTGGGTCCTTGGGGGTTAGAAGCATACATATCATCATTCCAATGCATTTTTCTAATAAAACATCTATTAATAGTATATCCCTTTATATTGCAATAGTGACATATGACATTCTTAAATCTAGAATGATTATACACATACTTTTTTTTAGATGCATGAGGATGACTATGATTGTATGAACATGAACAATGATGCACTTTATTGGTATGCATTCTATTGATCTTAGGATGAACATGTTTCTTTTTGAAATCCTTTGGTTTTTATATTGAAGTGAAGGTTTTTACAAAAATTGTGCTCTTAAAAATGTAGGAAGAGTTTTGATTAAAACCAATACCTTCTTTATTATCACTAAGTTTTTGATGTTTTAAAATAAAATCAATTTTAACACCACCTTGTTTAAACCTTAAAAGATTGTCTTTTAACAAATCCTTTTCTTTTAAAATCTCAACATTTTCATCCTTTAAAAACTTGTTTTCGTTTTAAAGACTTTCAAGCTTTGTTTTACAAGAATTAAATTCATTTTGTAAAACATTTTTCTCTTTTAAAATGCATGTATACTTACTTTTAAGTGATTGATGTTTCCTAGCTAAGTTTTCATATTTTCCTAAAAGTTCTTCTAATGTATCATATTCATCATCATTATCACAATCATCATTGATATAATAAGATTGAGATGACGTAGTTACCTTATCCTTCTTATCATCCAAGAATGTCATAAAGTAAAGATTGGTTACTCCCTCATCACTGGATACCTCCTCATTGGTCTCGCTATCATCATCCCATGTTGCCTTTAATGCCTTCTTTTTGAATGGCTTGGATGGTTTATAGAGGCGAGGGCATTCATTTTTCATGTGTCCTAGCTTATTGTATTCATAACAAACGGCTTGATTCCTTTGAAAGTTATCCCTTCGGTTCAAGTCCCGTCTTGTGTCAAATGGCTTCTTGCCATCCTTTTTGAATTTCATATTTTTCATAAGAAGAGTCTTGACACATTTAGAAAGGAGGATGACTTCATCATCAATCTCCCCTTCGATTATTGAAGAGGCATCTTCTTCTTTTGAAGCTTTAAATGCAATCCTTCTTCTCTTGTCTTCCTTTACCCCTTGCTTTAGGGTAATCTCATGAGTGAGAAGCTTTCCAAGAAGTGCATTGATTGATAAAATTGATAAATCATTTACTTCTTCAATAGAGGTTACTCTAGCCTCCCAATCCTTTTTTTGCAGCACCTTCAAGATCTTATTGTTGATGTCTTCCTTTTGGTACATCTTGCCTAATTTCATCAATCCATTTATGATTACAATGAGGCGGTTGTACATCTCTAAAATTGACTCATTTGCCTTCATTGTAAACAACTCATATTAATGAGTTAGTAGCTGAATCTTCTTAGTTCAGACTTGATTCGTACCTTAATGATGAGTCTCCAAGGCATCCTATATTTGCTTAGCCGTGACACAATGTGAAACTCATCCGTATTCCTCATAACTAATAGCACAGTAAAGCATATTCATCACCTTCTTATTCCTCATATTTGCTTTAAATTCTTCTCTTGTCTAAGTTACCTTGGGCTTGAGAGTTGTAACACCATCTATTGTAGTTATTGGACGAGAAAACTCATTCTCAATTAGATCAAACAAAACAACTCCATCACGTTCCAAGAAGACTTCCATTTAATACTTCCAGTATGGATAATCCGTGCCATCAAAGAAGGGGGGTCTTGTATATGATTGACTCTCAATGCTTTGGATTGCCATAGGATCTTTCACTCTAGAATTTTACTTCTAATGATAAATGAGCACCAAATCTCTAATACCAAATGAAATTGGCAATATGTGTACAATTTATAGTGGTTCGACACTAACTCTTACCTACGTCCACTTCTCCTAAGTTTTCCACTTAGGGTTCCACTAAACTCAATTAATCAATACAACAAAAGGATTCCTCAATATGAATCCTAACCCCAATGTTTTTAGGATCATACTCAAACCTTTATAACAATTACAATCTAATAGTAATTAAACTCTTAAATACAAGTTAATGCCCCAGGCATTAATCTCACACTAACCCATAATTACAAAACCTAACACTTAGGTTGTGAGAATACAATATAAAGAGAGTTTACAATACAAGAATTGCAATACAACAAGTAAACTTACTTGCTATTGAAGTTCACTACTCAAAGGAAGTTTTGTTCTAAAAAAATAATGTTAGAATTTGAATGGAAAGTGTATATTCTAAAAATAGAACTGTTAGAAAGTATTTAAATTGAATTTGGAAAGTTACGTACGGGCATACGGGTTTCCGTATGCCCGTACCAATTCAAAAACACAAAATCAAACATAAGGCAAAAACTTGGTACGGTTGTGCCACCCATTGGTACGCCCATATAGAAGCAATTTTCCTAACAAGTAAAATTTCCTGCGAGCAATGGTACGCCAGTACCAAACCTTGGTATGCTCATACCAAACTCAAGGAAATAAAGCCAACTTGGTATGGTTAGCCGTATGCCCATACCACATAACACAAAGAACTGGTACACCCATACCACACATAGAAAACTTATTTAAAATTGCAAATAACTTAAATTAACTCACACAAAACACGTACATCAAAATTCTGGGTCTAACAATACAAATGGACTCTCCAACCAAGAATCTTAAACCTTTACAATAAATTTCAATCTCATAAGAAAATACTCTTAATTACAATAACAAAATCCATGTAATTGCTCTCATTAATCCAATACAAAGTAATAAAAATGGAGCAATTAATATACTCAAGTAGACAAGAGTAATTAGAAAGAGAGAAGGTACAATAGCTCAAAATTCAAGTTACTTGAAGAAATGATTTCTCAATCTTAAACATGCTTCTTTCTTAATTAAAATTTGTCACACTGAGCATTAACTGCTAATAATTTCATTGATACCTTTTTAAATTAAACAAAAAAATTAATATCCAGAATCACGTATGACTGTACTAGTATTAAACACTCAAGTTCGAATTTAGATAATGGTTATGGTACAGTTATACATATATAATGGTACATCTATACTAAAGCTTCTATCAAAATTGTATATTTCTTCAATATGATCCAAAGGTTCATGGTACGCCCGTACCAACTACTCATACGATCGTACATAACTTAAAACATAAAAAATCATGTTAAAATAATATAAATTCATTATTAACATCAAAATCCTTAAACAATAGGTAAATATTTTATCAAATAAATTATTTATTTTTATTTGTGGTAATTTGGTATGTTAGTTTTGAAAGGATATAATTTTACTAAATTGAAAGGGATAAAAATAATGGGAATTAGAGACCTAGTTGTTCCAGCCAACTGCCGCCCCAACGCACCTCTCTCTCATCCTATTATTATACTTTTAACCCAAATTTTATCCCTCAAATTCAATAGTTTGTATAATCGATGAATTCAATAAAAAGTAAAACAATATGAGAATTAAATATTAAAAATATAACTTCAATTTTTAATTAAATAACTTACTAATAAAATGTTAAAAATTTCATTTTAAAATCTTATTAATTAACTAAATATTTCGATACAACATAGGAATAAATTTGTATTTTTTTAATTTAAAATATATTAAAATTTTAAAATCAGATTCAAATTTACATGAAAGTTTAAACTTTATAATAAATAACTACATTAAGGAAATCAGCTAAACTTTTTGCTTATTCCAAATTATTTTAAATTTAAGTTTTTTTTAGTGGATTTGATATTTTAAAATTATATGGTGATGGATGGAGGATGGGAGTACCCAATTATTGATAAATTCAACTTATACATTTCATATAAAAGGGTTCGTGAATGAATAGGAAACAAGATATCGAGTACCTTCACAACAATTGACTGGAAAATTCATATCAAACCTTGCTGGACCACATTTCTTTTTTATTTAAATATTTTTGTTAAATCCGATCTTCTTTGAATTTATTGTTGTCTATTGAAAATGTTTAGGAGAATATGGATTTAATTGCTAGTTATAGAAAGTACATGTTTATTTGTCAAGTTGCAGGAGAAGTGAACGAATTTGATATCTTTCCTGTTCCCTTAAATGGATTTCTAGAATTTGTAGCTGCAGACCCATTTCCATATAATATTCAATCTTACTCGGTTTTTGAAATTCCCAATGTTGAATATTAATTTTTATAATGACAATTTTATTTTTTATATTTAAATGGTATTTAATCAAATTAAATATTAAATATTTAATCAAATTTATTATTTGTAAAATTGAATTTTGGGTTAAATTCAGAACTCAATCTATTTCTGGAAAGTGCAATGCACGCTCTCCAACGGAGAGTAATAAAAATTTCAAATGTTAATCAAGAAAAGCACAAATATAGAAACTTCCAAAATAAATCACACACGATAAGGGCTAAGGAACACGGTTTTAAATTTCAACGGTTGAATGAGATCGTTGGACATCGTTGTTTCTTTTTATTTATTTATTTATTTATTTTTAATCAATATGAAAAATATTATTTAAGCTTTAAAGTTATTTAATACTAAAAATAATCAAATCATATGATTAAAATCCATCGGTTACATCATTATATACATTTCAATTCTTATAATTTTAATTTTTTTAATAATCCATAATATTCTACCTTGATTTCAATTCTTATATCCTTACCTTACTTAAATAACAAGCATCATATTTATATTTCTCACCTTAAATTTATTCATTATTTTAATATTTTAATTAATTTATTAATATATTTTTAAATATTCATGATTGAAGATATTATAATAGATATTATATTTAATTATTTTAATCTTTAAATTTATTATTTTTATAAAAATTAAACATATATGATAAGTAAAATTGAGGTATTTAAATAAAAAATGAAATTTATGAAATAAATTGAAAAATTATGATAAATTTAAGTATTTAAATATATGTAAATAAGCAATTTAAGATATTAAAATAGAAAATGTAAAAGCAAAAAGAGATAAAATAAAAAATATAAAAATTTTGAGGATTATAGGTATATTATATCTATTAAAAATATTAATACTTTGTTTCCTTTCAATAGAAAAAAAGAATTTTAATTTATTGAAAGAAAAAGAAGAAAATGAGATTATTTTCCTTAAAAATGATGGTTATTTCTTTTAATTTTATCTGTCTATGATCAAATAATGTTGAAAATGAATTAAAAGGAAAATACTGTAATTTTTTGTAATATTATCGGCCGGCATTGAAGGTACTCATACCTTTTTTATTTTTTTAAATTGTCGTTAATAATTATATTAAATGAAATAATTACTATTAAAAAATAAAAGGAAACCGGAGGGAGTACAAGGTAACATTTTTTGATTTTGGCCATTCCCAACAAGAGGAATCAACTCCAAACGCCACTTTTTCTCCCTCTGTGTGTATATGTATATATCTCCACCAGGTATAGCCTGCTCTGTTTCCTTTGCTATACGCCGAGTCTTCTTCCCATCTCTCTCTCTCTCTCTCTCTCTCTCTCCACATTTTCTAGCTTGAGAAATACTTTTTAAAGAAAATCTGTTCAAATTCGAAATCAAACCATCACCCAACACACAAAAATAGATTGATACCAAGGCAGTGATAAGAAATAATCTGTGGGCACTATTCTGTCTTTTCTTTTTCAGTTTCAAGCAAAACCCAGAATTCGTTTTGGGATTTCAGTAAAGGTTTAGGAAGTAAATAATTAGAAAAAGAGAAGAATTCTACGTGAAAAAAAAATTGTAATTTACTTTTGATTTGGAGAAAAGGGTAGGAAGCAGACAACAAAATTGTACATGAAAAAGGTCATTTTTTTGATCAACAAACATTGTAAGTAACAGTAGTTTAATTGTTTGATAAATAATCATGGGTGTTTCAGGAGTTGTAGTTGGAGTTTCAGGTGGTAATGGAAATGGAAGTAGCAATAGCAGTATCGGTAACTGTACGAGTGGTACAATAAATGGGAGTTCTTGGTGTGAGAAGACTAGTATGAAGCGGTGTTGTAGGTCGAGATGGGAATACCAAAATCAATTGCTTCATCAGAGATTATTTTCATCGGGTTTCGTGTTCTTTGTATGCTGTTTGGTTGTGTACGGTTCGATCGGTGTTCTGTACGGTTGGGTTATGTTTAATAAGCCTGCTGCTATGGGGTTCAACTCTGCTGGGTGTCGTGAAGATAATGAAGGTTCTTGGTCTATTGGTGTTTTCTATGGCGACTCTCCTTTCTCTTTGAAGCCTATTGAATCCGTAAAATCTCTCTTTTTTTTTTTTAATCTCTGCTTGTTTTTTTTTTAAAATTCTTGTTTCGAAGTTTTTATTCAAATTAGATTTCTTGTTAAATTTTGGTAACAGGTGAATGTGTGGAGAGACGGAAGTGCAGCCTGGCCGGTGGCCAACCCGGTGGTCACCTGTGCTTCAGTCTCGGATGCTGGCTTCCCCAGTAATTTTGTTGCCGATCCTTTTCTCTACATTCAGGTACTTGCTGTATTTCCTTATTATTTTTTGCCTAGTTGTTCAAGTTTTGCGTTTACTTTAAACATGTTGGAAGTCGAAGCAATACTTAATCACCTCCACCAGTAATTGTTGTTGGCTAATTAATAATATTAATGGCTAATTGATTGGACTCATTAAAGGGTTAAAGTTATTGTACCAGAATGAATGTCCATGTTTCTTTGGAAGTTATTGGGCTTTTACGCGTTCTAAATTGTGCTGACTTTAAAAATTTTACAAAATTTTTGTTCGTATCAATTCTATAATTTGTACTATAAAATATTTTTATAATTTTAATAAAAATTTTATATTTCAAAAATAATATTTTATATAATTTTATTATAGAAATTAATTCTTATAAATTAAAATAATCATTATTATATAATTGAAATAAAATAACATAAAATAAAATAAAATTAGTTCTAATAAATTAATATTTTTAATAAAATTTTACTTTTTTAAAAATAGTGATTAATTTTTTATACAAAATTAAATAATCAAAATTAATTTTAATAATTTTAACTATTAAATAATAAAAATAATTAATATTTATATTTAATTTAGATATAATTTTTTTGACATTCATAAATTAAAATTAATATTACTAGATATTAAAATAAAATAAAATTAATTATAATACATTTAGATTTTTTTAATAAAATTTTATTTCTCTAAAACTAATTATTTATGTGTTATTTTCTTATATAAAATTAAATAATAACAATTAATTTGAATAAAATTTTTTAACAAATTTAAAAAATGGTAGAACATTGATTTTACTTATCTTAATTTCTATTTTAAGGTTGATAAAAAATCCAAGAAAAAATATATTCTATCAATTTATTTTACTTAATTTTTATAATATGAATTTGAAAATATTAAGTCAGATCTTAAAAATATAAGATATTTCTATAACTTTAATAAAACTCTAATATTTTTGAAAATAATCATAAATAATATTTTTTATATAATTTTATTATAAAAGTTAGATGTTATAAATTAAAATTATTGCTATTGAATACTTAAAATAAAATTAAACTCATTTTAATAATTTTATATTTTTAATAAAATTATATTCTCTTACAACTAATTATTTATGTATTATTTTTTATATAAAATTAAATGATAATAATTAATTTTTAACAAATTTAAAGAAAATGGTAAAATATGTATTTTATTTGTTACATTTAATATTAATAGACAAATGTTAATAATGTGATATTCTTACAATTTTAATAAATATCTTATATTTTTTATTTATATAATTTAATTATAAAAATTAATTGATATTATTAAAACTATTACTATTAGATAATTAAAATAAAATAAAATTAATTTTAACAAAATTAAATTTTTTAATCAAATTCTATTATCTTAAAATTAATTAGTTATGTATTATTTATATATATAAAATTAGATAGTAAAATTAATTATAACAAATTACATTATTAGATAATAAAAATATTTAATATATATTTAATTTTGAATAAAATTTTTATATAAAAATTAGTTATTATGATTTAAAATTATTACTATTTGATAATTAAAATAAAATAAAATAAAATTTAATAAATTTTTTTTTAATAAAATTCTATTTGCTTAAAATTAATTATTTATATGTTATTTTTTTTATTTAAAATTACATAAGAAAAATTAATTTTAATAAATTAAATTACTAGATAATAAAAAATAATTAGTATTTACATTTGATTGTGAATATAATTCTTAAATTGAAATTAACTATCATAAAAATAAATTAAAAATAAATTATTAAATAATAATGAAAATTAATTTTATATTAAACTATTAGATGATAAAAATAATTAATATCTATATTTAATTTTAAATAGAATTCTTAGATTCAAATTAAATAAGAAAAAATTATTATTTATATTTGATTTTAATAGCAAATTAAAATTTCCTATAAATATAATTTAAAACTATTACATAAAATAAATTTATAGCAAATTTATATTTTTGCTTATTATTAGGTATATTTGCATTTTGTACTTTTTCTATGAGGAGCTTTCCTCCACTCTTGGGATTTTCTAAAGCAAATGAGGTTGTGTCAATAAAGTTTGAAAATTATTTGATTCTTAAGCTGTAAAATCTTTAAGGTTTAATGAAATTGTGCTTTTGAGACTCATTCCCTACTTTTTATTCAATATTTTTTCAGTTTGTTGTCATATTTGGTATACGATAATATTTTAGTTAACATTGGTTTGAATGATAGGATGCCTGCAACAACAGGTAAAATATAGGTTTTGAAAACAAAATGTCATTGTCATTCTTTAAGGTCCCAACCATTTTTTCAAACTAGAAATTCAAGCATATGTAATAGAATTGGAGAAGAATATGGGAAATAAAGACGAATGGGTGGTTGAGAAAAAATTATTAGGACTAATAACTGCAATTAATGTATGCTAAAAATTGATGGCATAATTTATTATTTTATTTTATTTTTACATTTTTTGAGAAGAAAGCATTATGTATGCAACTTTTATTTATTTCATTGTCAGAAACTATGTTGATTTCAATTTTTGAAGTAGAACTGCATCTTCATTTTGACTTTTTGGATACATGTCTTATATTAGGACAATTGGGATATGCTTTTTTATATTGCAAGAGTAATTCTTATAAGCTACTTTTTGGCAATAGATTGATTGGGATAAAATATTTTCTTGACAATTATTTTTATTAGAAGTGGAGAAACAGTGATCTTTGAGAAAAATAGATTTTAGCCTATTTGGGATCTTTCGTGGAATGACAGTTTGTGGGTTACGCTTTCTAATTGATTGAAATAAGTAAATCAATTTGTAAGCATGCTCCATTATGACGTGACTTTGTTTGGAAGTTGGAATGTAAACCTAGTAATCCTTTAAACTTATTATTAATTTTTTATATGCATGTTTCATTATGGAGTGATGTTTGTATTTGCTTGATCCAGGGAGATAATCTTTACTTGTTTTATGAAACAAAGAATTCAATTACCATGCAAGGAGATATTGGAGTTGCAAAAAGTACTGATAAGGGAGCAACATGGCAACATTTGGGCATTGCCTTGGATGAGGATTGGCATCTCTCTTATCCTTATGTATTTGACCATCTTGGAGAAGTAAGTCCATCATTCTGTTGCATTCATTAACAAACCTAAAGTTGGTCATCGAGCTGCTTAAATCTTTATGTATTTAGAAACAATTTTTTTATTATGAATTTGGAGATAACCTATCATATAAGTAATATTATTGTGCAAAATGTAAGATGGCTGTTGTAAAAATTTTTGTTTGATTATACAAAAATTATAGGAATGTTCAAAAGTAATGAATGCCTTAATAAGAATGTTAGGATAATTGCATTAACTGATTTGTTATTGTTTGTGTAGATATACATGATGCCGGAGGGAAGTGCGAAGGATGAACTTAGACTCTATCGAGCAGTTAACTTTCCATTGCAATGGAAACTGGAAAAGATCCTTATAAAAAAGCCTCTTGTTGATTCCTTTCTCATTAAACATGATGGAGAATATTGGCTTTTTGGTTCAGATCATAGTGGTTTTGGAACCAAGAAAAATGGCCAGCTCGAAATCTGGCATAGTAGTTCACCGCTTGGCCCTTGGAGACCTCACAAGAAGAATCCGATATATAATGTTAACAAAAACTTAGGAGCTAGAAATGGAGGTAGACCATTTGTATACAAGGGAAATCTTTATCGTGTTGGTCAAGACTGTGGTGATACATATGGCCGAAGAGTGAGGCTGTTTAAAGTGGAAACTCTTACCGAGGATGATTACAAAGAAGTTGAAGTGTCATTGGGGTTTAAAGAACCTAGCAAGGGACGTAATGCTTGGAATGGTGCTCGTTACCATCATCTCGATGTGCAACAACTAAGTACTGGTGAGTGGATTGGAATTATGGATGGGGATCGGGTACCTTCAGGAGATTCCATCCATCAGTTTATCCTTGGTTGTGCTTTTCTTACAGTAGTCGCAACAATTATTATGGTATTAGGTGTACTGCTTGGAGTTGTAAAATGTCTTATCCCTATCAATTCATGTGCTTACTATTCAGGGAAAAGAAGTGATGCGACTCTTTTGGTTTGGGAAAAGCCGAACATGTTCTCCTCAAAGGTGAGGCGGTTCTGTGGTCACTTGAATCGAGCAGCTTCATCTCTTCGAGTGAAAATAAGGCTTAATACTTGGGTTGGAAGACTAGTATTGTCTGTGATATTTTTAGCTGGAATTGCATTGGTTTGCATTAGTGTAACATATATCTATGGTGGCAATGGTGCTGAAGAACCTTACCCATTGAATGGTTACTACTCTCAATTTACTTTATTGACAATGACATATGATGCTCGTCTCTGGAATTTGAAAATGTATGTTAAGCATTACTCGAGGTGTTCTTCGGTAAAAGAGATTGTTGTGGTTTGGAATAAAGGGATACCTCCAAAATTGAGTGATCTTGACTCTATGGTGCCTGTTAGAATTAGAGTGGAAAATCAGAATTCACTGAACAATCGGTTCAAAAAGGACTTTTTGATAAGCACTCGTGCTGTTCTTGAGCTTGATGATGATATTATGATGACTTGTGATGATATTGAACGGGGATTCAATGTATGGCGCCAGTATCCGGATCGCATTGTTGGATTTTATCCTCGACTGATTGGTGGAAGCCCATTGAAGTACAAAGGTGAGAAATATGCCCGAACTCATAAAGGTTACAACATGATCCTTACAGGGGCAGCCTTCATAGACAAGAAGTTGGCTTTTGAGAGGTATTGGAGCAATGAGGCCAAAGCAGGGAGGGAATTTGTGGACAAGAAATTTAACTGCGAGGATGTGCTTCTAAATTACTTGTATGCAAATGCAAGCTCATATAAGACAGTTGAATATGTTAAACCGACATGGGCAATTGATACATCAAAATTCTCTAGTGTGGCCATTAGTCGTAATACACAAGCACATTACAAGATCAGAAGTCAATGCCTTGAGAAATTCTCAGAAATGTATGGAAGTTTAACTAACCGGAAGTCAGAATTCGATGGTCGAAAGGATGGGTGGGATTTATAGAAGAAGAACCCAAATAACAAAATACTTTTCAAAAGAATCCAAATAATAAAATACTCTTCAATCTTATAAGGCCCATTGCTGTGTTGAGGTTGTTTTTGAAATTGATAATTTTGTTTAGCAATATATACATTAGCTTTTGAGTGATCATGTGTAATTCTTGATGAATAATAAGAAAATGATTTTATTTTTATGTTTAGTATTGGTGTTTAACATTGAAAAAATCGTGACCTGACTTTATTTTGATTTATAAGCATGCATGCATGAGATATACTCAAAACCAGAAATACAATATCTTTAGAGGTCTAAAAGACTCATAACAATAAAATTCAAACTTAGAGAGGATTTCCCATCTATTTCCTTTTTCATTATCAAATGTTTAATTTAAATATTTAAGGATTTCTTAAATATTTACTTTAAATCTAAAGGAATAAACTTTTTCTATTTTGCCGCATTTAGGTAAAGTGCATAAAAAATTCATAACAATTAATGCTTTTTTTTTTTGTCTATGTATATGCATGGATGACCAACTCAATTATTATTAAATATTGAAATAGTTATCCTTATTTATAATTTGTACAACTATCATCATATGGGACTAGTCCTATTGATTCAAAATTGATGAATCCACTTTTGTGCAACATCATCATTTGGGCTAATTATATACAAATATGAATTACAATCATGATTGAGTTTACCTTTTATTTTATAATAATATCAAATAAATTTTAAAATTTTAAAATTCTCTTATCGGAAGGTGCTCTAAAGCAACATGGGATAGTATGATGGCAGTATTCATGATCACATGTACTTGTTTCTTAGTTTAAGTCAAAAAGTGAATTCTAGTAAGTTCCTTCAAATGTTATTCATATTATTGTATTTAAAATCTAAAAATAATTAATGAAAAGAGTACATTATTTATAAAGGTTCCCTATTGATCTAAATAAGATTAGTTTATATATCATAATATTGAGATTTTCAAATAAGATCTTTATTATTTTCTGTTTCATATTAAGCCATTCTTTCCTTATTAGAAGATTGCATTGATAATTTCTTTCTTTCTCTCTTTTATTTAAGAGTTATAGATTTATAGTTCATCATCTTTCGGTTCATAATTCACATTTAGTTATTCTGATATATGTTTATGTTTGTTGTATTATATATATTCAGTATATGACTAAAAGAGTAGCAATAATATTCATTATTATTTTTAATTTGTAGAGCTTCTTTGAATTTAAAGCCAGAGAAATTTAAACTTGAAAAATATTGAAAGATATCAAAATAAAATTTTTTTTTTAAAAATGTAATTTTTTTTGAAAAATTGTAAAAATAATTAATTTTCAAAATATCAGTAAATATTATCATTTTTCAAGGTTTAACATAAACTTATTATAAGTTGTAAAAATCATTAAAAAAATTCAGTACTTTTATGAGAAAATTACTATTTTTATGAAATTTTAAAAATAATCTAACATTATTACAAAATAAAAATAAAAATATATCTTGCAATCACTAAAGCTTTATCTTATTTTGTGACTTTTTAACCTAATTATTCTATGTTTAAGGATATCTAAATAAGGAAGACAATTAATTATGATACTAGATAAGGGAAATTATTACTTTATGCACATATGGTTGATAATTATAAGAATATAGGAAAATTGATATTTGGTGATGACATCAATATCTAGGATATATTTTTTTGATTAGTTTAAATATTTTTTCTAGTATATTCTTAAAAATTGATGTCTCTAATTTTCAATGCTATACTATCAACTTGTAAAGAGTTATTGTGTGACCTTTTTTGAATGAATTAATTACAATAATCCCTAAGTTTTAAGTTTATTTTTAAAAAAAAAGTCCAAATACTTTTTTTTTTCAATTACTGACTTTGATTAAAAATATAATTTTTTCACTTCATCTTTCAATTTTACCCATTTTCTCTTTGAAATCCCCATTCTTCTCATGTTGTGATATTTTCTTCATTTTCTCGTCAGTTTAAGTCTCAATGTCATTCTTCTTCCTTCTTCTTTTTTCTTTTCAACTTAAATTGACTTCATTTCTACACTAATTTTCTTGTTTCTTTTTATATACTCAAAATGGATAAAAAGAATATTGCTTCCTTTAAAATGTAAAAGGTCGATTTTGATAATAAAGTCAAATAACAACCTGTTTAATAGTTGGCTTCTCACCTTATTGATGAATCCATTTTAAGAAAATGAGCTAAACAATATGGTTTTGTTAATCATAGATCTTCCAAAAAGTTGTAGAAAACTAATATGGTTATTGAAGAGCCAACAAAAGACAGTGGTAAGCATGCAAGGTATTTTAGGCATTTTATTTGCTTTTTTTGAATAGGTTATTATATTGATTGTTGGTTTGTTTGATATTATCATGTTGCACGTGCTTATTGTAAGAATTTTAAAATATTATTTTATTATTTATAAATATTTTGTATTATTTTGTTCATTTCTTTATTCATTCAATATGTTTTTCAAATGATTTTGGATGTATTCTTATTATTGGTATATAACATGTTTATAGTTGATTTCCTCTAACCTTTTCTATTTTATTATTAAGCTTTTTTTTACATTTTTATTTTGATTTTATGTTGTTTTATTGTTTTGATAGTAATGAGATTTATTGATTCAATTCGGAAATCATTTTCATGCAAAAGTTTCTATTTGCTTGAATGTATGTGTCATTAGTTTATCAAAAAATACTTGTCTATTAGTCAATTAGAGATGTTTAAATGTAGCTATTTTGAGCATTTTTTTGGACATTTTTATTTATCATGCAATATCAGTTTATTCATTCACTTTTATTACTTGAGATTTTAGTTAATAAAGTTGATGAGATTTAGATTAATATAAGTGATGTGAAATTAATATTTGGTATTTTTATGTTATTAATGGTTCACAGTGCTATAAAGGGAATGAGATTTTGAAATTTCTAGTGATAAATGTCAGTTGGTTGATAAATATTTTAATGGTATTAATGTGTTGAAAAAATAAAAACTTCATGATGTTTTTATGATTATGAAGTCTATTTGTGACGATGATATTATAAAGTTGGTTTTGCTATTTTTTGTTCATTTCTTTTTGCTTATAAATAAGAATGAAACTTTAGTTGCAAAAGTCTAACTTTTAAGTTATTGATAGTGATTTTTTTGAGAATTATTCATGGAGGAAGGAGTCTTTGTTTGTGTATAATTATTCTTTGAAGCATAGATTAAAGTTTGTAGGAGAATTTGATCCTATTCTAAAGATATTTATATATCATTTTATTAGGTTGTGTATATGTCTTTCAAGTTTGATTTTATGAGGTTTGTGGTTTTGTGGAGGGTAGGTATAGTATGAATATTGATGATTCAATTCCACCCATTTTGAATTGGAATATATCTAACTAATCAGATTTTGATTGTTTGAAAATGAAGACATTTTTCGCTAAGTTATCTAAGATAATTTTACTTTATGTTATTTTTTATGCATAGTTTATTCATTCTTAGTTGATAAGGATGATCAAGATGATTTTCCTCGATCAAATGCTTTTCATCCATTAGATACTTTTAATGGTTTTGATTTTAATTTGAAAGTAAGACTTGATCATATATGATACAAATTACAAGTTTTTCATGATAAGCAATCAGTTCTTGAAAGTTATGTTAAAACTTTAAGTTCAAAGTTTGATACAAAAATTTAATAAAAAATTTAATAATTGAATCATATGTTGTCTCTTATTTGCAGAAAACTAGGCTATGAGATTAGGATTACAATAATTAATTACATATGTTATTGTCTTTTTAGATTTTGTTGAAGTACTTTTTAATTTCTTTTGTATTTTTTTATTACATTTTGAGGTTGGAGAAAATAAAACATATTTGAATATTCAGGAGAACTTTGATATTGAAATTTGACAAAGAAAAGATAAAGAGAAGGTATTTGCTTGTAATTATGTTGATAAATAATTTTTTTATATTTTTTCTACATAAGATTTTATCTAACAGGTTATTTATATTTTTATTAAGTTACTATTGGTCAAGAAGAAAATGTTCGATTTATTCTATTTTCATTGTATGTTTTGCATATGTACTATATACATGTCATATAATTATTATATTTTTAGTATCATTTAATATAGATGAAGGTTGATGATGTTATTAATTTTGACACTATTAAAGATCCTACAGATAATTCTAATTTTATCAATGATGATTCATGCTTTTATGATTCCTCTAAGAAAGTTAAATTTAATAATAGTGTATATAGTGTATAAAGGAGATGGATTTAATGCTAAAACTATTGGTGGATCAAAATAAATACAATTTAAAGCTAGTACAGTGATCTCTTATATTAGTTTTGAGAATCTTATTGAGAGTAGATAGAAGAATATTGTTGATAAGGTAAAATACACGTGTTTTTTTAATGTTTATAAATGTATATTTTTTTCTGTATATCAATATGTCATATATTTATTATATTCATGTTATATTCATTTTGTATTTTTATGTTATTATTTTATTTATTCTATTTTTTGAGGCATGATATTGATGAAAAGATTAATGCAAACTTGCTTGTTAAATTGGTTGATAATGTTGTTATTATAGGAAAGGTATTTAATTTTAGGAATGACATTTGTTTTATCATTATTTATTTTTGGTATTGTGAAAAATATTTTAAGCTATTAATAATAATATTTTTTGCATATTAATTATTAGGAGACCAGATATGTATGATAAGTTGTTAATGTTGAAGATGTTAGTAATGTTTTTATTACATTTGAAGTTGAAAAGAAGAGTGTTCATCTAAATGATGCATTAAAATCACCTTATATTGAGTAGTTCAACCTATTAGATAAAACTATTTCATCCAAGTCTATAAAGAAATTGGTTAAAAGTGTTGTTCATTTAGACAATAATGTTGATCTTAAAGTTAATAGTGATCTTTTAGTGAATTTCTCAAATTGGTTAGAGGTTAGGCTAAAGAAGAAAAACAAGTAATATTTTATATTCTTTTTTTAAATTTGGAAAATTATATTCATAGTAAGTTTGTTTTTAGTTTTTTCCTACTTTATTTAAATTATTTTTCATTTTATGGAAAAAATCTTACTCTCCAAAGATGATAAATTGTGCTTACCTTTCGACTTTATTGTTGATGTTATAGATGATAAATTGTGCTTACCTTTCGACTTTATTGTTGATGTTATGGATGAGAAGATTTGGATTCATACCTTATAACATTCCAATCATCCTTTCAATTCATTGATAAGTATATATTGGTTAACATTATTGATCAAGCCATAAAATGTCATGTTTTATGCCCACAAAGCACCCATTTTAGCATTATTTATTTGTTAGAACAGTTGAATTGCGTACATTTCGTATTTGGCAGGTCAAAAACTATGAGTTTTGGAAAACATGCTTAACTGGGAGTTCTTAGAGCTTATTTGGATTTTAGAGTTTCGGGACACTGCTTGCGGGCATAAGATGGGGTGAAACGACCTGTTAGAATTGCGTTTTGGGAAGAAGAAGTTGAGTCGAACTCAAACTCATGCAAGCTGAAAGCAGATAAGGCTTGCGGGCATAAGGGACACCAAAACGACAACACCTGGACAATTTTGGAGATTGGACAAAGATGAGTTTTAGTTGCACTTAATCTCCTTAAGTTGGACGAAAAAGTGATTGGGAATAATGCAAACTCTTTCATCTGAAGATTAGGATTATCATTTATTTATTTTTATTAGTTTAATTATTATTTTACCTTCTATAAATAGGAGTATGCTCCTATGCAGAGGAGGTCAGCTAGTTTTAATTTTTAACATATAGTTCAGTTTTATTCATTCCTTTTATTTTAATTCGAGATTTTATTTTATTTATTTTTATTTTATGTTTATGTTAACTTCGCCCATGATGCTAGGCTAGGCGATTATTTTTCCCAATTGGAAGTAATTCAAGTCATTCATTAAATGATTATGTGAGATCTAAGTGATCATAATTCCATTGGTAAAGCACTATTATCTCTAATTTTGAGTCGCATAGAACCATTGCTGTTCCTAGAGCATGTAAATAAGGCCTGTTGCATGTTTCTAAGTTCTAGCATATTGCTAAGCGGGTTATTTGATACAGAAAAGTCACTCGACTTGCTGGAGTGGTAAAGCAGGATGCTATCCTTGTTGCGATTTGCGATAGTATTTCTGTGGGTTAGAGGATCTAGTTTGAACACGAGGGATGTTGGGTCACAATTGTTAACTAAAGTCGGGTCTTCCTAATTCTTAATGCAATTTCGGGATGACTTAGTGAGAATCTATTTCCACCTTGTCTATCATGGGATTAGAGGCGTTTCATAGAGCTTGTTTCATGGCATCTTACAAATAAGGGAAGATTGGAGCATGCGAGACTTGCTCAGCAAACTATAACCAGCTTAGTACCATTATTGCCTTTAGACCATTGTTGAATCCGTGATCATATTCAATTAATGAATACTTGATACTTTCGGTTGGGAGAATTACCTTTTATTGATTTCTAACAATCTATTTTATTTGTTTCTTCGTTTATCTTAATTACTTTCTGATTCACTTGGTTTACTTTTAAACATAAAGAATTAAGTGAGGTGAAGCCGTCTCTATGGGATTTGACCCTTACTTCATTTATCTCAATTATTTTGGCGATGTTGCCGGGGACGGTAATAAACATTTTCTTAATTCTTTGTTTATGACTCAATCTTCTGCAGGTAATCTTAGCTTTGAGAAAGAGATCGAGAAAACTGCAAAAAGATTGAGGAAAGAGGCAAAACTTAGAAAATTTGCCTCAGTTTCAGAGAGTTCTTGTGCCCACGAGGAAACAGCCAGTGACAACTCTGATAGCAAGAGCTATAGCAAAGATGTTATGGCCATAAATAATGAGCAGACTCTTAGACAAATAGTTGCTGCGCCCATAGATCAGTCCCCACTTTGTATCACTTATGAGGACATAACATGACCCCTCGAACTCAAATCTGGACTCATACAACTACTGTCTACTTTCAGGGGCCTAGAGAATGAAGATCCAGATAAACACTTGAAAGAATTTCATATTGTTTGCACAGGTATGAAGCCGCAAGGTCTGAACCTTGAACATATTAAACTTAGAGCTTTTCCCTTTTCTCTTGTAGATGCTGCCAAAGATTGGCTCTATTACATGCCCTTAGGAACTGTCACAACATGGAATGAAATGGCCAGATTATTTATGGATAAATTTTTTCCTGTCAAAAGAGCTACCCAAATCAGGCGAGATATATGTTCCATTCGGCAGAAAGACATGAAAAATCTTCATAACTATTGGGAATGTTTCAAAAGAATGTGTGTGTCATGCCCACAACACGGGATCATAGAGCAGAACTTGATACAATATTTCTATGAGGGATTATTACCAATAGAAAGGAAGATGATGGATGCTGCGAGTGGAGGAGCTATAGTGAACAAGATACCTTAAGAAGCTCGTAATCTGATTGACATAATGGCTGCTAATGCTCAATCCTTTAGCACCAAAAGAGAACAGGTTAGAAAGGTCCATGAGGTAAATGTTTCCAACCTTGAAAATTAAATTAAACAGCTTACATCTATTATGTAGGAAATTGTGATCAATATGAAACCAGCAAGAGCTTGTGGAATTTGTACTCAAACAGATCATATGACTGAACAATGCCCCTCAATTCAGGAGGAGGGAACCAAGGAACAAGTGAATGCTGTTGGAGGATTTCCAGGACCACCCAAGAGGAAATATGACCCTTTTTCTAAGACATATAACCCAGGTTGGCGAGACCATCCCAACCTGCGTTATGGCAACCCACAGTTAAATTTTCAGCAGAAACCAAACCAACAAAAGCCTCCAGGTATGTCTCTAGAAGATTTTGTTAAAAATTTAGCAATTAATGTTCATGCTTTTCAACAGGATGTTCGGCAATTCCAACAAACCATGACTCAAAATTAGCAAAATATAGACATAATGATAAAGAATATAGAGAATCAGATGTCTCAATGGCTACTATTTTAAGCAGAATTGAGTCACAAGGAAAACTTCCATCTCAGGCAAAATTTAACCCCAGAGAGAGTGTCAATACTGTGACACTGAGGAGTGGCCAAACAATCCCTGAAGTTGCTGAAAAAAAAGCCAAAAGTTAATGAGGAAAAGGAGCTAGAAGTTGACGGTAGCAAGGAAGGAGAGAAAGGAGAGCAAGAGGAGAAAGCCAAAGATCATGAGAAGGTAATCCAGCCTGTGATTAATCATTGCCCATTTCCTGAGCGATTGGAAAAGACCAAACGTGAAAAGGAACAGAAGGAAATCCTAGAGACCTTCCATAAAGTACAGGTCAATATTCCATTGCTCGAGGCCATAAGACAGGTACCTAGGTACGCCAAATTTCTTAAAGACTTGTGTACCAATAAACGTAAATTAATTGGCTTTCAGCAGGTGAATATGAGTGAAATTGTTTTGGCAGTAATTCAAAGGAAAGTGCCACCGAAATATAAAGATAAGGGAGTTTTCATAATCCCTATTATGATCGGTGATATGGGCATAAGGCACGCCATATGCGATTTAGGAGCCTCAATTAAGATTATGCCCTCAAGTGTGTATGAATCTTTGAATGTAAGTCTACTGAAGGAGACAGGTGTTGTGATTCAATTGGCAGACAAATCAACCATATACCCAATCGAAGTTTTGGAGGATGTGCTGGTGAAAGTTAACGAATTAATTTTTCCTGCAGATTTTTATATCGTGCAGATAGACAGCAAAACTTCCCCAAAGTCATTCGATCTCTTATTAGGAAGACCTTTCCTGACAACCGCTCGAACCAAGATTGATGTCCATGAAGGGACGTTGACCATGGAATTTGATGGAGAGGTGATAAAATTCAACATGTATGATGCTATGAAGTACCCTCCAGAAGTCTTCAATGCCTATGCTGTAGGCATAATCGAGCCATGCGTATAACAAGTTTTTGAATTATACGGTGAAGACAAACTTGGAATAGCACTCAACAATGCCAAAGATTATAAGGAGATGTTATTTTTAAATGATGAAGTGTTACAAGCCATTGATGAATTGAATGAAGAACCTAAGATTGAATGAAATTTTGATTTTAATAAGCCTTACACTAAATTGGTTCATTCAACCTTGCAGGCACCCGAATTGAAGCTTAAGCCGCTGCCAAGCCATTTGAAGTATGCCTTTCTTAGGAAAGGAGAGATACTACCAGTGATCATCTCCAATAAATTGAGTGAAGAAGAGGAGAACGCCTTAGTTGGAGTTCTTAAAAAATTCAAGGAAGCAATTAGCTAGACCATAGCTGACATTAAGGGCATAAGCCCATCCATATGCATGCACAAGATTTTGCTAGAGTCTGATAAAAAGTCAGTTAGAGATGCCCAATGAAGATTAAACCCAGCCATGATGAAGGTAGTGAAAAATGTGATCCTAAGGCTGCAAGATGTAGGAATGATATATCCAATTTCTGACAGCCAATGGGTCAGTCTAGTGCATGTTGTGCCCAAAAAGACAGGCATAATAGTAGTCCATAATGAGGAAGGAGAAATGGTTCCCACTCATGTCCAAAACGGGTGGAGGGTTTGTATTGACTATAGGAAATTAAATTCAGCAACTCGTAAAGATCATTTTCCCCTACCTTTTATTGACCAGATGTTGGAACATTTGGTAGGCCGGACTCATTATTATTGCCTTGACGGTTACATGGGTTTTTACCAAATACCCGTTGCTCCAGAAGACCAGGAAAAGATAACCTTCACATGTCCATTTGGAACCTTTGTGTTTAATAGGATACCATTCGGGCTGTGTAATGCGCCCGCAACCTTCCAATGTTGCATGATGAGTATTTTTTCAGATTTTGTGGAAAACATTATCGAGGTGTTCATGGATGATTTTACTGTTTATGGTAATTCATTTAATGAATATTTAGATAATTTAGCCAGAGTTTTACAGCATTACATTGAAAAGAATATGGTTCTCAATTATGAGAAATGCCATTTTATGGTTGAGCAAGGTTTGATATT
>CANYBF010041596.1:0-22699 GCA_948192965.1 Dalechampia spathulata
ATGGACTTCAATATATAGTTTAATACTCCAAGTAAAACAAGTTCATTTAAAACATTGTACTATATAATGAATAATGCCTTTATTAATGAAAACGTATAGTACAAATACACATGATGCTCTAGAGCATACACTAACATTATAATTATCATTATTTTAAAAAAATTAATTTTAAAACTTTTATTAAAGGAATGAACATAGAAAATAAATATTTGTACCAAATGTTATGTAACATGTTATATTCAATTTAACTAAATATAACAAAATATATTTAGTTAAACTAACAAAAATACATATCTATTATCAGTATATAAAATAGTTAATCTATATCTACACGTAGCGCAATGCACTAACTAGTATATATATAAAGCTAGATATTAGCATGCTTACACGGTATATTTTAGAAGCATTTGTTGCTTATGTAGCATATTGTAGAAATTGCATAATTTTAACTTTTAGTTTTGGATTTTAATGCATTAATCCTTCATATCTCTCTTTTAATTTTTTCATCCATTTATTTTCTATAAACCTTTCATGTTTTTTAATAAATATTGTCAATTAATTACTTATTGAATTATGACCTTTTGATGTTTCTCTAATGTTTATGTTTCATTCCCCTTCTATATCTTATCTTATCTTATATATGATAGAATTGCATTTTATGCTCTTTTATATTCTCTTTTTTCCATTTAGTAAAGACTTTTAATCTTCTATAGTTAATATCTTTAAATACTTGAATATTAAATTATGATCTTTCATATTCCTCTTATGTTGATTTTGTCATTTATATATATATAAGTGCATAATGAAAATTATTTATTCCATTTTCATTACATTTTAATCCATTGAAGATTTAGTCAATACATATGGCATATTCTTTACTTTCAAATCTTAATATCAATAAAAATGATTGAAGTATTAGGTGTGAGTATGTAGAATGTGGGAAGCTCTTAACACAAACAACAATTATGAACTAATTAGTTTGAAGTTGATCCTTATTAATGAGAAGGTAATATATAAAGAATTTTTGAGATAACTATTTTTATTCCATGATTATTTTAAAATTAATAGTATTTTATTGATGTTATATAGGAAAATTTAATGCATGTTACTATTCATAAGACTCATATAACAAAGCACAAGTCAATGTTGATCGAAGGTTATTTGTTTGTCATAAAAAATGTCAAAGTTATGCAAAATTCAAGGTACTATCAACCATTATCAAGTGATAGTACCTGTAAAAAATGTCAAAGTTATGCAAAATTCAAGGTACTATCAACCATTGTCAAGTGAATTACAAATAATATTATTTTCTACTATTTTACGAAAATTTAAAGGAGTATTAAAAATTGCAAGAAATGAATTTGAATTCATTACCTTTGATTTGGTGCAAGTTCACATCAATGATAATCGAGTTTTATCAGGTACATGTATTATTTAATTTTAAATTATCTCAATTTTAAATATTTATATTTTTTTTTGGTCTACTTCTATAGTTTATTTTTAAAATATTCTAATTTTTAGTATTTTAATATTTTTTTGATGCAAATGTTATTGGATACATTTCAAAAATTAGATATTTAGAAATTGTTAGAATGAGAAAAAAAAGAGAGATATTGAAATATTGACCCCTTAGTAAGTATTTAGATATCTATAATTTAATATTTATAAATCTTAATAATGTTTGCATCACTTTTATATTTGTATTAGTGTTGATTATCTTTAATAAATTTACAGTGGGATTTCTTCTAAAATTACACTTTGGGTTTGGTGATGATCCTTGTATTATCATAGTCACTTCCACTATAATCAAAAACTTCAAAGACTTTTTTAGTTTATTTAACTTATAAAAAAAATGAAAAAATATATTCAACATAAATTATTAATCTAATTTAATTTAAATATATTATAGAAGATGTGATATTTTCTATAAGCAATGCTAGCAAGATATATGTAAACCTTGAAAATAAAGATGTAGTCAAATTGTTTGAAAGGTATTTTGATGTTTTGATACCTTATAAAAGGTAGAAGCAAATAAGTAAATAATTAATATATAAAATTCCAATACTAATTAAATTATATAATTTTATAAAGTGTAATTATTATTTAATAGATCATATTAGATACAACTTAATATAAGAAACTTAATATAAGAAAATGAAGAATTCAAATATGTACTATGTTTATAAATGTATAAGATGAAAAGTTACACTAAATATTTTTAAATATGTCATATTAAATATAGGTAAATAAAATAATTATAATTAAACCCTAATCAATAATAAACTTTTATTGAGAGAATATGAATATATAAAATGAAGAGTTGCTTTAAATGTTTTTAAATATGTCATATTAAATATAAGTAATTTGAAAAGAATGAAGGATTTTGATAATTATAATTAAAATATAAATTAGTAATAAAACTACTAAATTTCTTCACATATTTAATTTTTAATAAAATATCTTCAAAATAATAAGAATAAATACAAATAAAAAGTATTCATAAATAATGACATTGGTACATTCTTTCAAAATAAATAAACAAAATGGAAAAGGAAAGATATATGAAATGTAAGATAATTAAAATATAAAAAATAATATTATATAATAAATATATTAATAAAATTGTAAATATTATATAATATATTATATTAATTTTAAATAAAAATAACCAAATATTTTTAGTTATAATAATAAAAAATATATATTTATTATTGATAAATAAAATAATTTTTTCCTATATATATATAGATAACACATTACATTCACTAGTTACTTAATAAACTCAAATAATACAAAATCTTAACTTGAGCCTACCTTCTCACACCACGGGTACTCTTAAGGAGGCATCGGCCCCGGATAAACTGCCCACCTCCCACCTCTATCCTACACATTTGGTCATTTCAAAATGAGCACGTGATTTTTCTTCCTTTCAGCTGATGAAAATTAAACCAAATTATAGGTGACTGAAAATCTATTTCATTTTAGAAGAAGGATTACAGTCTGGAATGAAAATAAATATTTAAATATAAAAAAAAAATTAAGATTGGAGATCCATAACGTTTAACAAGTTGAAATAGGGCAAGATTGATCATGTAAAAAGGCTTTCCCATTTTTATAGCTTCCATATGCAAATCAAATAGGTGATAATTAGAACAATATCCCATCATTTTGATTTTGTTTATGTTGTAAATTTTACTAAATTTTTCAAATGTTTAATATTTTTATAAAATGAATCATTTAATATTTGATTTTGATTGTAAAATCATTTGTAAAGATGATTAAACGCTATAATCAATTAGTCTAGATTCCAACATTTTGTAAATATTCTTTCTTTCTTTTGTTCGAGAATTTTATAAAAGAATCCATGAATGGTTGGCTTTGAAACAGGGGAGGGAGGAATCGTGGTCCTGGGGGCGGGGGGGACATGACAAATGTGGAAGATAGACGTGGGTGGTCTCAACTTCCAACTCTCGTAAGGAAATGAGACAACAAATGTATAATGCCATAGATTGACCGGCACCACCATTTCAAGTTTCTTTCTGCCAGCTATAATTTCAAAAAAAAAACAAAACAAAACAAAAGAGAGAAAGCATGCTCTTAATGATTCAATAAAGTGGGTACCCATCAGCTTCACTTTCAATTCTTCTTTTATATTTAATTTCAAGTAACCCATAAATTAATTTCCACTTGATTCTGAAGCTGCTGAGTTACACACTGCTTCACTTTGAATGTCTTCACACTTTCTATGTTGTGCTGTAAAACTGAAGTAAATTCTTGGCGGTCCGTACAGACAGACCTATGAAAACCAAACAATACTAAAGATATCTGCTTGCTAATGACACCATCACCATTAAAACAAACGAAAGAACCAAAATGATTAGATGATTAGACCTGTAAACCAATGTTTTAAGTTCTTCACCTCCTAATGAAGACAACAAAAAACATCGATAGGCTTTCCTTAAATTGGAATGAAGTTGACTTTGATTCTGTAGAAAAGTGTGTTTATTTGGAAGTATTTTTTTATATCAAATAATAATGTCAACAGCAATCTTTATGTCATTTCCAACTGACCAAATTCACAAGCTTGCTCCAGCTTTATTAAATTGGAGCCCTATGCTTGCTCCTACTCTTCCTTCTGTCAAGTTCTTGCTTTTTCTTTAAATTTCTAAACACAGACTCTAGCTGATAAACAGTAATCGTGTTGCAAAATCAGTTCAATTCATAATATTTTTTTGATCATTTTGGTTATCTAGTTCTTTTGATCATTTCCTTTATAGAACTCTGAACTCGAAATTTCTAGGTAAAGAATGCAATAAACTAACCATCGATTATATGTAATTCGACTTTATTTTCTTCTTTTAAGACCAAAAGCAATCTTCATAGATGTCAAGCAACATCATCCCTTTTAGCAAATTTGCATTCATATCATTCAAAGGAAAATGATCTGGGTCTTGTTTTTCTTCACCTTTTTAAGAGTAAGGATGTTTTGATGCATAGCATGAACCCAATTCAAGCATACCACGATCCAAATGAATGTTAAGACATGGCATAATCTTGCAAATAGCAATATAGTTGCTTGATCCTAAGAACAGAGAATGGGAAGCAAAATAAACAAATACAAGAGGTTGAGACAACAAATTAAAGATCAAACTGTATGTTCATTAATCTGAAACTAAGCAACTAGGACTATTGCTTGACTGACCAAAAGAATTTCAAGCAAGTTTCAGGTTTCTGTACCTTTCCAGTAAAGAAAAAATAATAGACTAAAAGAAGTAAAAATTTCAAACAGAGAAGAAGAAAGATGAACAGGAGCAAGAAAATGAAATAAAAGTCAGTTTGGGAATCTTCAAGGGCTCTTACAGGCATAAATCAACAAAGAGAAATCGACTCTTTCTTGATCTTTTTGCAGCAGTTTCTCCTCTAACCATAATCTGCTGTCCATTCCACTTCTTGTCCTGAACATGAAAACAGCCGAACCAGAAGCTGAAGCAGAATTATAGAACCAGTCATGGACGTCCCACATCAGATCTACAAGCAACCCATCAACAAAAATTGTTTGATTTCCTCTGAAATTCCACTGCAATCTCTTCACGCGAATCACCATCTTTTTATCGATGCTTACCGATAAAACCGGATACTTTAGCCCTTCATTTTCTCCACTACATTTAATCAGTATCTCATGTTGAATTCCTGTATCGCAGAATTGTGCTTTGGTTGAATATAAAGTATTTCCTGAACAATGTTCTCGCCTGGAAATTAGACTTGTTTTTGCTGCAGAATTGCCAAGTTTAAGCTTCTTGTTGATGATTTCCTCTCCAATGTCTCCCAAAATAAGACCTATTTCTGAATCAATCATGACTAATACATAAAACCCATCTACAGGAACAGGTCCAGAATCATATTTAGCAGAAGAAAGATCCCAAAAAATTTCGATCTTTGAATTATCTGATTCTATGACTTTGCTTCCTTTCTTCTTTCTGAATAGCCTGGTGTTAGTGTTGAGTTTGAAAGATGTCGAAGGATCAGGGCCGAAGTTCATATTAAGGCCTTGATTTGCATTGTTTTTGCACCAAGTAACCGTAGCCAAGAGCTGTTTTTGATTGGAGAGAATGATTTTATACAAACAAGTGATTGCATTTTGGGTTGATGGGATTAAACTTGGAGATAGACAAGCATTGTTCGAATAGCTAGAACATGAAGGATGAGATACAGTTATTGCATTTTCACTGAAACAAGAAACTATATCTCTCATTTTGCCAGAAGGAACGGTTTCAAAATTCTTGAATTGATGAAACGAGAACTGAAAATCTGGAAATTGGGTTCTTCAATATGGACAAATAAAATGGAAAGAGAGGGAGAAAACTTGAAACGGGAGAGATCTATGGTGCAAAGAAAGTTGACAAAGCTGAAGGGGACGAGCAAATTAGATACTTTACTAAATTTTCTGAAGAAATCCAATGGAAGAAAATGAAAATCCAAATTCTTGAAAAAGTTAACCAAGAACAAGAATCACTCTTGCCATAAACTACGGATTTCTTATATAAGAGTTTACAGTGGAAAACTGAAAAAAGAAAAAACAACTAGAAGAAGATTGCAGAAGAAACTTGGAGGAGTTGTTTATTGAATTACTACTTTAATGTGGGAGTTGGTTTCACATAATAATAATAATAAAATACTGAAAATATGGAAAGAAAAGAAAGGGAATGGAAAAGAGAAAGATGCCATAAGAGCTGTTGTGGTATAAATACAAAGAAGCACAGCACAAGTTGGTGACATGATCATGGGTTTGCCTTTACCTTTGATGCCTAGGCTTCGGTGTTTTTCTTTCATTTTTGAAATTTCAATATTATTTGGACAGGATGTGCATGATATTATATTTTTGGGCTGTTATTTTAGCATGACCATCCTATTTGTTTATATAAAATTAAGATTTATTCTAAATTTAACATAAAAATCATTATTTTCAAAACATTTTATTACTTTTACAAATTTTTAAAATATTATTATAAACTAAAAAATAAAACACCATTTTTATAATTGTATGAAATTAGAATGCAAGTAATTGTGCAGCGGCCAACTCTTCCTTCCGGCCCATTCTGTGATCAATAACTCATAGATAGGAGGTTGCATGAGATTAGTTGACATAGAAGATTTTAAGATATATACATAAAGCTTTCCTAAGAATAAATAATATATAAATATCAAAAACATCATAAAAATAAGATATTTACATGATATGATATTTTATAAAATATTTCAATTTTATGAATTAAATGAAACATTTCATTAAATATATATATATATATATATTATAAAATATTTTAAACAAAATATTATTAAAATAATAAAACTAGTAAGTTTGAATGGGGTAGAGTAGTGATAATCACTCTCCATGCTTCATCCTTTAATGCAAATATATCATGTGAATGTGGGTGCAATTATTATATATTCACATTAATAATATTAAAAAATTTTAGGTATATTGTTAAATTAATAATTACTTTTTTTATGAATAATTGTACTTCACTAACCCATCAATTAATTTAATTTAAGTTGGAGATTCTTGGATTCAATCAATTTGTATATATCCTATACTTTATATTTATATATTTTAAAAATATGAAAAACATAAATATTTATAATTTAAAATTCAACTATTTTTAGATTTTCGTGCTAACCAAATAAACAACATAGTACAATTTTTTAAATAAAATTTTTATATTGTAAAAAACAAATCCATAAAACGTTTATCACAAGACATCTTACACTATTCAAGATTCATAAATTATTATAGGTTTAAATATAATTAGCTATTGCTTATGAAAACATTAAATATGACGTAATTATATATAAATATGTATGTATATATATATATATATATATATGACTCATAAATTTCACATAAATATAATAAAAAAATAAATTTGAGTAGATTATAATTATGATGATATTAATTTTATGTCAATTCATTAATAATAATTGATGTATGATCATGTTATGAGTTGATTTGTTAACTCAATTTGAATATGATTTATAAGTCAAAAGTCATATCAAATTATGTCTTATTATATTTTACTTGTTAATTCATCTTAATATAATAATAAAACTATATTATTTAAATTTTATTTTTATAAATTAATTATATCATTTCATACTATAGTAGTTATTTTATGTTAAATATCTTGAATTGATTTTTATAATAACTAAATTGATATCATATTAGGCTAGACATATTAAATTCAAATCATGTTTGAGTTTAAATTTTTAATATGATTAAAATTTTAAATCATATTCAAATTAACTTTAAATTCATTATATTTATAAATTAACATAATTTAAATATAATTCATCAACCCAAATTAGTATGTTAATTAAATTTAAAACGTTAATATAAAGAGTTTTTTTCTAGTTAGGAAAAAAAGGGAAGAAGAGTAAAGTGAAAGCTATAACAATTCTGATTAAAGTTGCATCAATCACTTAGCCACTAAAAAAAAGGTTATTATAATAAAACATTCAAAATCTTTATAAAAAGAGGAAAAAAAATTAGAAGAAAAGAATAAAGACAAGACTTTGTGATTAGTTATCATATGGTTGTTAATGTTATCATTATAATTAGTTGTTAAAAAACAAACATAATTATGGTTTAAATTTTAAAAAAACAAACATAATTATAGAACAAGATTTTATTTTTATTTTTATTTTTTTTTAAAAGAAACATTGAAGAAGGATAGAGAAGTATGTCAAGGAGTGAAAATAAGTTCAATCATTCATAAGCTACTTGAAATTTAATTCGATAAAAATTTATTTAATAAATGAGCTAAGCTCAAGCTAGAAATGCTTGATTTATTCAAGTCTGTGAATCAGTTTGATAAGAAATTTATGAGTTAACTTATTAATTTATGTATAAAAAATTAATTTTAGATGTATAATTTATAAATTTATTATGTATAAAAAATATTTTTAATTTAATTATTAATGTGAAATTATAAATATTTATAAAATATAATACTTTTATTAAAATTTTTTATTTTTAAATAAAAAAGTAAATAATTATTTTATAATTTATATTTATTAAGTTCATTTAAAATTAAACTAAGCTCCTAATGCATTAAAAATTTTAGAAAGCTCGCCTCGAACTCATTTTAATTATAAATGAGTTGAGCTTGAATAAGATAAAACTCGATTCAATTCGACTCATTTACACTCTAAGTATGTCTTGATAATATTTAAAAAATATAATTACTTTTAATTATACAATAGTATATGCAATCTTGATAATTTAAATACTTCGATATTAATAATAAACTATTTTATAAAAATATATGATTTTTTATTTTAAATAAATATTTTTATTTTAAATAAAATAGATTTTATGTGAAAAAATTTCCATGTATGATATCTTATTTATTATGTGTAGAAAAAGCTCTTGATTTAATATTCTTAAAATATTAGAAAAATTAAAATTAAGTTAAGAGGATACAGATTAATCTCTTTGTTTGACTAAAAGATTTTATTATTTTCAAAGAAACCTAATTAATAATCTTGTGTCGTAAATAAGATTTATGAAATGCAATTGTAACTGTTGGGATCTCAATTCCACCCGAGTACCAACTGAGCTACACCCGTGCGGGTACAATTGTAACTGTTGATACAAAAGAGGGAAGAGAGAGAGAGAGGATGGCTTTTTATAATTATTATTATGGACCCATGAAATAAGGGTAGTGGTCCTACATCCTTAGGGCATGTTCCCCATTATCCCAAATTTAATTTCTTGAAGAAGACTCTACCATATCATATATGCTACTTGGTAATTTAATCATGCTAGCATTCTATATATCAACAATAAAATTGAATTAATCTACTTTATTTTATTGTATTAGTAATTTTGTAATTATTCTTTTCAAATTAAATGAATTTTTGGGCTATTTTGCTTTCATTTTGGTTGTTTCATTGAATGGTATAATTCAATTACATTTGGTGCAAACATGGGATATATTAAAAAGGAGAAAAAGAATTATAGCTTGTCGAAGGACACCTCCTCACCACAGAAACCCTTCCCACATGCCACCTCATCTTCGAAGTATTTGGATTTTGCTAAAATATTTAATAAAAATAAAAATTTAATATAATTTTATTTTTATAAATATATTTGAAGATAGGGATGCTAATTATTTATATTATACTCATATTAATTTAACAAATCATATTAAAAATTAAAAATTATTATTCCCAGCTGTAAAAGATTGGAAGGAATAATAAAGATTAAAAAACAGAATCCGAGTGGGAAGAAAAAATCTAAAATGGAGGGATTTGAGATATGATTATTCGAAGGAATTCTGTCAAACTTCAATTTGGCATATTCATTCGTCAGTCGCTCTCACCCCCACATCTCATTATTCACTTTATATTAAGAAACCAAAAAAGAAACGAAAAAAGCTACCACAGGGCTTGAAGCTTCATGGAAATTCAACAAAAGGGTATTTAATTTTCAACTTCTTTTTCTCTCTTTTTAGAAAACATTAACAAAGACAGCTCATAGCATAGCTTCTTCCATTTTGGAGTATTAGATGGCCATTTTAGGCTACATGAATGTGTTGTTGGGTAAGAACCCATGTTACTACTTCCTCATTATACCCTTTATATTTATTATTGTATTTATGACTGTATTAAATAATCTCAAATGTATACCAAGAAGATTGGATGTGTTAGGAGAATACAAAAATGTAAAATTAAGTCTGTTTTAATGTCAACTTCAGACGAGATCTATTTTAAGTAGTAATGCAATTAAAATATAATTGTTGTAGATGGAATTCACATAGTCAAACTAAATCAAACATCGTAGAGTTATTATACGTGTGTTTTGTAGGTAATGAAGGCTACAAATCTCTGACAATCAAGTTCAGTCCAAAACCAAACGAAGGAAAAAGAAGTGAAGCCTGTCCATCATTCAACAACTTGGACAAGCAGCATCAGGTCTGTAAAGAAAGTGGACTAATATCATTTTTCCCTTATTATCAAAAAGCCAATATATATATATATATATATATATATATATATTATAAAGATTTTTTAAAAACAATATAGCAATTTGAAACCATAGGCAATACATGTGTTTGGGGAAACCATAGCCGAAGAAACAGATTGGAGGGCATTTAATGTCATGTGATGCTCAAAGCTCCTGTCCTCATCTTTCCATAACCAAGATGTTTGTCAAAGCGTTGGAATTCAATGTCTATAAAGCTGTAAAGTTTCCAATAACTAATTAATAGGTATTTCACTTTAATATTTGGAAAAAGGATCACTACGTAAAAGAAATTCATAATCATAAACATATAAATATTAGGGGATGCTACCAACATTTCTTGTTCCAGTTCTTTCATGGATTGATCAAATACCAACCATATGATGACTGGCATCATATCTCTGCATTCTTACCATCCTTTCACCTCAATTTATTTCTTAGTTGATTCCAAGGTTCAAAAGCCAAGTTTCTACATTAGCCGCTTGAATTAAGATAGGTCAACCAAAATGTTCAGGAATTGACCTGAGAAAGCCTCAACTGCAAGCACCCAGTAAACAAAGGATGTCCTTCACAACTGCAAGCACCCAGTACTAGATCGGACTGAGATAATTAGCAAATCTACCTGTCATCAAGGAAATAAAGAGTAAAGGATACTTGAATTTATACACAAACTGAAGCATGAAGAATTCTTCAATTCATAGAAAACTGCCAACTTAATAAGAAAAGTTTTGCAAGTTTTTCTTTGTATTTGAAAATGAATGTATAAGTACATTAGAACAAGCACGTTAAGCTAATAGTAGCTTCACTTTCAATTCCTATGACGTTGTTGGAGCTAAAAAAATACCGTTGTCCAATCACATATCTAAGACCCTTTGATTTAATAGATTTTACTAACCATGCGGCGAGAGAACTATGAACAAGACAATCCTCTAAAATAATAACATTCTAGCCCTTCTAATCCCCTCATTTTGAGATGCATTTTCTTAATGTCTCGTTCTCATTGTCACTGATCTCAAGAACATATTTCAATTCCAACATGCCTAATCTTCATTGTTCATCAATTTAAGAAAACAAGACATTTTCCAATCCCAACGTGGCTAAACCCTACTCATATCTCCTAATAATCCCTTGTTTCACACTAACTTAAAGCATAGATATTCTAGAAAATCATCCATCCCACTGTATTTGTTGAGATTTCTTATTGCCACGATCCTGATGCGACCGCGACTAAGCAACCATAATTCATCTCTCAAAATATTGGATGCTTCCCCAATTACCACCATTACCACACGTTTTATTTTCTTTCAACAAGACACTTAAACGAAGTCATTTCCAATTGCGCATACTAATCTCAAATTTTGACAGAAATCAATATCATTTTAAATCATCTAACTAATATAATCAACACATTAAACAGCTTTTCAATCTCTAATCTTTCTCGATCATCAAGCATGATATATACCTAGAAAGAAAGATGAGAGAATAACCTTGGGCGGATGCGGTGGCTTCATTAGGAAGTTTGGAAACGAGGCAAGAAGAAGCAATCGCACTATGAAGTGGCAACAATGAGCTCAATTCTCTCCTCAAAAAGCTTCCACTTCTCAATCAATTAAGGAAATAATGAATCAAACAAACAAATACCCACATCGAGAAGTCAGTAGAAAAAATCTAAGTCATAGAAAATCAATAAAATTAGAAGCAACAAGAGAGAGAGAGAGAGAGAGAGTTACTACCAAGGTCCATGAGAAATGCGAGACTGGCGTAGAGTCAAATCGGGATTGATTCGCGAGCGAATTGAAGCTGATAGAGAGATTCTCGATTTTGTTGCAGTTGTACCAGCTCTCCATGTCCCACGCATCAATGTGGAAGTAGATCTTCCTGCAATTCCTAAAGTTGCCATGTTCTGTGCCCTGCTTGTTTTGTCCGATGAACCCTAAAACCTCTATTAAAACCCCAATTCCTAATCCCCTATTCTCGAATTTGCGGAGCTTATGGGCCTACAGAATTTGGGTTCGTTATTTGAACCAGCCCATTTTAAAAGAAAATCGACAAATTATTGAATTTTCGCAACTAGTTTGAGCTTTTTCTTCCTTATAACTTCGAGAAAATTTTGAGGAAGACGTAAATGTGCATAAAGGAACATATCGTCATTCCTTATCAAATAGGATTCCTGGTAACAAGCTAGAGACTCGATAGTCGCACATTCCATTCATAGATTTCTACAATTTACAGTTGACACTTTCCAAGTTTCAGTAACTATATTTAAAACTCTTCATCATCTACAGTTGGTCTAGTAATGGGGATTGACCATCTTCCCAAATGAGCTGTATAATTTATGCAGCGGATGACTCCTCTTCCTGAAGGTCCATCAGGAAAGTCTATCACACTAATGCTTCCTGCGTCCAGGTGAAATGATCCCAGCCAGTCCTTGGTCAGATTCAGACAGTTCGCCATCAGTGCTATGTGAATTGCTGAATCACCAACTACTACCACCACCTTTTCAGGTTGTTCCGTTGATTCATCAAATGATAATTCATTCAGCAAAGCTAGCCAGGCTTTCCCAGATTGATCCCATATTGCCAAAAGCGCTTCGTCCTCTAATTTATTCAAAACACCAGACTGATACGCTGAATCCTCGGTGGCTTCCTACCGAAATTTAAAGGAAAAGATTCTCTCATCACCAAGCCAAGTCAGTAACAAAAGTTCGCAAACATCGTACAATGGATTCATCAGAGATTTAATGCATCCTATATGCTAGGTTCATATTGCACGTTGGAATATATCTCCACCAAGAGAAATGGACAGTAATGTAAAACTCGATCCTGCAAAGAATTACTCGAATAAAGTATTCATAAACTTTTCTTAATCTCTTCTTGCCTTGTTTGATTGCTGAAGAATATCTTTGACATCAAGGTCCTCCAAATGTTTCAGCTCTACATACCTGGGCACACAATCAGCGCCCAAGCAATCTGCTGCTTCTTGCACCTGCAAGAAATAGTATCAAGTCCACCTCTTGGAAAAAGAAGTTGTGCGTCCAAGAAGACCAAAGACATCCCCCACTAGATACCATTTTCCAGTTTTACCAACATATGCATGTAGAAGTAGAACATGGAACGGAAAAGGCTGGTTCAAGAATTGTGGAATAAACTTACCGTGGAGATGGCCTTGGCTGTCTCTACACAGGCATTCTGAGGGCTGCTAAATACAGTGCTCACTTTCTGATCAAGAAGCAGCTCAGCAGTTTTCTGTGACTGTTCAGAACAAAATACATAAGGGATAGCTCCCTAACCAAATATATTAACAGTTTATAAGGGTAAGATACCTGTATAATCCCAAGCATATTCATTTGCTGATCCCCAGGATTCGTAGAGTTACCCTGTGAAAGGAAACAAGAGATTGATTCATAGCCCTAGAATTTACACAGACAAATCAACATGACTTCGAAGAACAAAAAGTAATGGTAGAACACATGGCACCAACTTTCCACCAATCTGTTTGATGGAAGGCAGTTCTTCTCATAATCAAGTCAGTGCAAGTATCCATACTGATGCTCATGAAACGGCAAAGTTTTTTGACCTACTACATACATATTGCATTTCCTTGCCTTCTTAAAAAATTTTTCATGCCTGCTTTACGTGTTACATAATCAGTGCTATTTAAGGAAGCCATCATTCTGAATCTAAAATCAATAGCTGATGTTTACAACACATAATTCCAAAGCCAAAATGGGATTCACAGCTTGTTAGCTTCTCAAGAAACTATCCAATTTATTCCAACTATTTAAGAAAGAAGCGTGATCTAAGCATAAAGAAATAAAACAAGAGAAAACAAAATATCACTTCTTTATGAAGGTTTCGAACCTCATTATCACTCTGTATGGTCCCATGACAAACGAGTATGATCCTTTTACTGGTTTTTCTACCCCCGGAGCTACCAGCAGCAACAGGTGAATTTGGTGTCTGCATAATGTTGTAATGAACTTGAGAGAGAACGGCAAATCAAATTATACAGCATTCATATGCACTACGAGTTTGTTACCATTCAGTTAAGCTAGCCAGAAGCAATTTCCTCCATGAAGCCTTGTATTAGTATTTCAGTGTTATTTAGTTAAGGAAACATCTAAAGAACTCTCGCTTATTCTTTAAGAGTAGAATCCTCAGTAAGGTGTTTGAAATATTGAAGTACTTATAAAGGTAACTCGGCTGAACGCGATAACCGCACAACCATTAAAATATTAAAAACTGGTTTGGTGTACAATTGAAGCACCTCCAGCAAAAACCCACATCAATTCATGAAGCAGCCTAACTTCCACAGGTCAATAATATAGTACTAAAGCAAGTTTAGCAAATATTTTCTTAAAAAAAAAAAGAGACAATTGAATACCTGATTCAGACGATTAAGACAGATATGGGGCGAGCCACCCTCAGGTGGTGGAGTGAAATCCAACACACTTACACCACAATTACTCTGAAGTAAAATCCTAAAATACTCGGTTCCTAACCCTGATCTTGGACAGAAAAAAGGCTAGTCAATTCCAAATGCTAATCCTAAAATTTTGGCTGAATCTTTATACAAGAAAGAAAATGGAATAGTACCAATGGCTGAAGCAATAAGAGCTTGATTAACAGCATTATGAGCAACCACGAGCACAGACCTGCTTTCATGGGATAGAATTTTGTACCAACAGTTTCTAGCTCGTGCCCACAATTCTCTTACTGGGTAATGGCCATCAATATTGAAATTTGCAGCATCTACCTGCCATTGACGGTAAGCTGCACCAAACTTCGCCTTACCCTCATGCTTTAGTAGGCCCTATTTATTCATAAGCTCATCAGACCAAGGTTTGCAACAACTTCTCTACAAGTGTATTAAGAAGTATAGGGTTGCAAGAATCTATATAGCCAATTTCTTGGCAAAGTCATATCTTTTTACGTATTTCATTTCTTCCAAATTGCATTGTGTTATTGAGTTAAAAATTAGAACTCCATCAACTCCAAACATGAATTTTGTTTAGATGGAATTGAATCAAATTGCATCATTGTACTTTCCAGAATTTACAACCACACTCGAATGGTCTTGTTTGGAGCGAATTATGTCCAAGAATCTAATTGACAGATGAGGCATATCAAAAGAAATGATGCCATGGCAGAAATGACACAATTTTGAATTGAATTCTTGAACATGATTGATTCCAAACAAGGCCTAAGAGTGCATTTGGAATGTCTGAAAGAAATGCAATAATTCAATTCAAGCAACCTTTATTTACTTAATTCTCATGTTTGGAAAGTTCATGCCAGCAATAATTCAAAATTTAAAAAAAAAGCAAAAAAAATTACTTGAAAAGAGTAGAGATCAATTTCTCTCAAATCAGAATCAGTAACAATCTCCTCCTTACGAAGTCCCCATATAATCTCAGCAGTTCGTTTCGACCGAACCAATGGACTGAAAGAGGAAACCAAGACCTATAATCAACAGAACACAATGCGATTAACAGAACAAATCAAAAACGACAAGTCAGGTCCAGCAAACCTGCTAAAGCAAACATCAAAGCTATCATCAATAAGCATTTGGCGAGAGGTCTCAGCTTGGGACTCTCCTTTTTGAGTTAAAACAGAGAAATCAGAACTCCCTTGGATCCTTCCTTCAGCATTCCACGTGCTTTGGCCATGCCTTACCAGAACCACTCGTTTCGCAGCTTTTATGGAAGGAAACGGCGTCGTAGAATAGAACTCTGAGCTCAATTCTTTGTCTTGCTGTTGCTGAGGTCTTTCAATTTCTTTAACACTTGAAGACGACCGGCCAGTGCAGGGAGGAGACGGGCTTTTCCGGTAGAGAAGAAGACGATTGTGGAGAGGCGGAGAAGGTGAAAGCGAGAGTGAAAACATTCTGAGGTGTTAATTTTATGGCATTTGGCGCTAATTTGATTTTCTGTGTTATTTGGGTTATGCGTTTAGTGGTGACCGTTGATTCTGTACTTTATCCATGATTTCCGTATGCACCATTAGAATGGGACGTGGTCATGGAATGACTTCATTATTGTTATAAATTTGCAAATATATATCAGTTCTAAATGATTATAAATTAATAGTTATTTCACAAATATATCAAAGCAATTAATGTTTAAAGAATTATTTTAATTTGTATTTAAATGTGTTGTTTATAATTTAATATCATATATTTAATCAAATAATTATAATATATATATATATATTTAAAATGCAGATATACATTTAATTCTATTAAACCAATAATATTTCACTTAGCAATGGTTGATATCTGTTGCTCACCCTTAAAATGTAGATATACTTTGATTCGACACCGTATTACATAGAACATATCACGTTCAGGAAACACTAAATGGCACGAAATCAGCAACAGAAGAGAACAGTGGGGAAGAAAGCATAGCAGAGTTGCCGTTACTACATATTCTTCCATTACATAGAAACATGCACTAAACCTATAATTTCAACAGCTGAAAACCCTCATTATCCACCTTGTCTTCTCACAACCCAATAAAAATAACAATTAAGTAGAAGATTATCAAAAAGAAAAAGAAAAAGAAAAGGATCGGGGCAGACCACCGATACAACATGATGAGCTTGCAACAAAACTGCTTTTCTGTTAATGAAAAGATTACTCCTCCATCGCACGGTTTTCCTCTGTCGGTTGGGATACCTTGACCTTGATCTTCGATGATGGCTCTGCTTGAAGCGCTTCCGGAGCTTTGATCAAGGAGATGCTCTGTTCCAACTCTTTCATTGCCTCCTTGTGCTCCTTGATCTTCTTGCCCTTCATCCTGCTCATATTTGCGATTTGTTAATGGATATTTTGAAAGAAATAGAACCTTTTTTAGCTCTTACATGAATGGCAAAGCGCATGACTGACCTCTTTTCTATGTGTTTGGCCGCCCTGCGAGATCTAACTTTATCAATTGTCTTTATAGCCTTCAGAGTATTCTCAGCAAGATTTCTGTCATATCTCTCAGGTCTATTTCTCTTTCTCTCGAATTCAAAGGTTGAATCCTATGCAAGGAAGGGAAAAAGGGGTGAGCAATACAACAAATGACATCATATTAATGGAGGTGTTTTTGAATCCTAGGAGTGTAAATAAACAATAATTAATGCAAGATCATCCCAAAAAGCAGAAAACAAGGGTATTCTACATACCTGCGTCATGTCCTTCCCATGCAAGCGCCTATAGGCCTTTGTCCATTTAACTTTACGTGGGTTTCTCTTCATTTTGAAGTTCTTGTGGCATTTCGATCTACAAAATCGAAAAATCTGTAGAAAGATCGTTTGCCAGAAACATAAATGAGACAATGATCACCTCTAGACAACAAAAATCATTTACCACAAAATAGGAAGAGCAGATTTTTTTTTTTTTTGTAACATGTATACAGGAGCATACAGGAACCTTGCAGCAAATGTTTGCAGAACAGAACAGCACAAAAGCTAGATATGTAACAGTTACCTTTGCATCATTACGAACAAACTGGATACCATGTCCAGGATATACAGTAGAGGAGCAGAACCAACATTTCTCCAATCTCATGGTGCCTCTGGTTTAAGCAACCACAATTTCTAGGGAAAGAAAGAAGAATAAGCAGTATAAGTATTAAGGGCAAATCCAAAAGAAAGTAAACAGTTTGACCTGCTATTACTGCTTTCAACATTATAAGAGATAATGTGTGGCAAGGAATCCAAATCAAGCTCAAATCACTAAAAAACTGATGCACAAATAGCTAAAATAAAATATGACTAGTACCCAGAAAAGAACTGCAAAAGTATAAACAAAAGAAACAGAAGCGGTAGGGAAAGAAGAAGATAAGTAAAGGATGAAAACTATAACCTAACTGAACTGATCATATGCAACCCCTCACTAAGAAATCACATAACAGTTTAATGAGGTCTGTCAGTTAACTAGAATTCAAAGCAGACACTAGACAACATCATTTTAATAAAAGCACAAGGTGCACCAAGGCGCTAAGTTGTTAATGAAGTGTAGAAACAAGGTGAAAGGCAGAAGCATGCGCCTCAACGATGCAAGGTGCAACAATAAAAAGTATAAGAACAATAAATTAAAATCAATAATGGTTGTGCAAATCAGACTCAAAGCCAAACAACCCACCATAGCCATGACAGTTAAGCATATACAATTAAACACCATCATATAAATGTTCATCACACGAAGCATACAAAATTTGTAGTTCATATGATTTGCACGTGGGTTTCCATATCACCCATACCGCATTGGCTTTTATATAGTATCAAGGTGAGTGTTGTGCATAGTGTTTCCAGTGCGATGGCATAAAAAAATTACATGTGAACTAATCCAAACATCTTCACTACAAAAACAAAAGACGCCCTACAAATAACAAGTGCATCCACCTGAAAAATTACAGTCTCAGCAAATTATCAACATGATCAAGAACATATTTATTCAATAATAAAAAAACCCGAGATTCAAAAATTTATCACAGCAAATTAATTTGTAGATTTAGTAATCATGAAAATACATCATAACGATGAGCAATTACAACCAACGAATTAACTTGGAAGAAACGAACCTCAGCAAGGATTGAAATATAAAGGAAAGGAAAGAAAACAGAAGCTTAAAGATTAAGGAATAAAAAGAAGCAAAGGAACGAGAAGGAAAGGAAATGAGTAAAGAAGAGCAGCGAGGGAGAGAAGAGAGAAGAGACCTGGAATTGCGGTGCTGAGCGTCGAGTCGGAAGCTTGCTCCTCTGCTTGAACTTTTTTTTTTTCCCTTATGTTGCGTTTGGGTTGCCCTAATTTTGTTATTCGTAACTTGATTGAATTTTGATTATTTATTGCGCGGGTTGGGTTTTGGTCTTTCTTCATGATAAGATGGGCTTCTTTAACCATGGGCTGCCCTACCATTACTTACACTTTGGGCCTGTACATTACCATTATTAAAATTTAGTACTCATATTCTACTCTGTAAATTTAATAAAATATCATAAAATTTAGATTCATCAGCCCTAATCAATAAAGAAAATAAATATCAATTTTATCATTAATTTAATTTAATTTAATTATATTATATTATTTAATTAATATAATTCATTAGGTATTTCTCACTCATAATATAATTCCCACTTGATAAATCTTTGCTGGTATTAGAGCCTGCCTTTTGCAGGTGGAAGTAATTGGGTAAAAGTGAAAAGACGATTAACACTGAGAAGTATCCATTTTAATAACTTTGAATGAGTTTTGGGTATACTAACTGAACCCGTGATAGCCAGTGTGTAGGCATTTTAGGGTATAACAGGCAGTGGCCGCGACAGATTTCAAAATTGAAAAATGGAACCTTTTTTGTGTAAATCATCAAACACTGTTAAATCAGACGACTCATAATCATCAGAAATAAAAAGAATAATAAATAGAAATGAATTAATATTAGAAGATTTTAATAAAGCGATAGATGAATGGGAAATACCTAAAGTAGATAAAAAACATATTTTTAGTCATTGTATAACATAGTCCTGCAATGGATCAGAATAGTCCTTATCGGATTCAAATAGTATAATCGTGATCGGAACAGTTTAGATCTAAACAGTATTTTAGTTTTAGTACGTGGCGTTGTTATACCAATAGTACAAGAGATTCCCACCACTAGGCTTTATACTCTCCTTTGGACCAATAGTCCGCAACCGTTGGTTTCCAACCAATATACTTTAATCGGAACAATTTAATTTTAGTCGGAATATTAATTTCGGAACAGTGATTTTAATTTCCTTTTCTGATTGAGAAGATCAGCCTAAGCCGCAACTCAAGAGCATACTCAGGTTTAATCGGTTTTATTTTATGAAAATAGTTTTACAAATAGCACGCAACAGTCACAACATATAGTTGGTTTAAGAGTTCCTGCAACCTTAACCTGGGATCCCCAGAGTTAAGTCAGAGTGTGGGGGAAGAGAAGAAGTATGCCGTTAACACGGTCTTTATAAATAATTTTGGCTAAGGATAGCCTACTTAGAAAATAAAAGAGAAGAAGAAAATATGTTATTTTTATTTCTCAAACAATCTTTACCTTTTATTTATGAACTTCTTACAGAACCTTGATCGGAGGAGGAGAAAGGGTTTGGTTGTAGAGAGAAGGAAGAGGAATATGTGAGAGAGAGATAGAGATGTGTAAAATTGCTTATGCCTTCACAAGGGGATAGACTCCCTTTTAAAGAAAATTTTAGAATCTTTACTGTTTGCTTTTACTGTTGATGAACAGTGACTTGTCTGCCACTGAATCTGCTTTTTACTGTTGATGCACAGTGACTTGTCTGCCACCAAATTTGCTTTTACTGTTTGCTTCAAATTTCAAATTTTATCCCTTGGAATTTTCCAGAATGAAGGAATAAGGTTCCTTCTGCCTTTTATTCTGAATCTGACGAAGATGTTTCTTTTTTCTTTTTCCCTTTTTTCTTTAATTTTTCCTTTCTTTCTTTTATTTTTTCTTTCTTCTTTTTCTTTTCTTTTTCTTTTTCTTTTTCTTTTCTTCTTTCTTTACTTGTTTTACTTTTTATTTTTACTGGTGGTACATAACAGCTATCTTCACTGCTGTAAGCATGTGAAGATGTCGAATCTTTAGTGGAGGATGACGTACTGGACACTGTCGACTCCATATCTGAACTAGGCTATCTTTTAGTTCTTCTACTGGTTACCTTTTTAGACGAACCTTCACTGGATGATACTTCTTCTTTTACACCTTGCAACTTTACTGATTCAAACTGACTCATCATTTGTTGACAAATCAGTTTGTATTCTTCTGGAGTTTTAGCCATGGCGAGTAAGACCTGTCCTTGAGCCTTTTGGGCTCCAAAAGTGGGCTGGTCTTCCAATGTCACTTTACTTGCATATGAAACAGCTGGAACTTTATTTTGTTTAAATATCCACTCCCTTATTGATGCTTCTGTGGTGGTATTTTTGAACGCTCCCCACCATTTTATCTTGTGCTTTTTTACCAGAATTGGAATAGTGGTTCCTGACATATTTTGTACATCAAAGAGCCACTGATATACCCAAGGAACAAAAAATGTCATACAGAAATACATTAAGGATGGTATATATAATTGTCCTGGGTTTGGTTTAAAGTTGGTTTTAAAATACTGATATAATTGGAGTAATTCTGGGGAAAGAATTTCCTCAGTAATACCCCTATACTGCCACCAATGTAAAAACCAATTTGGAAATCTAGTGGTGGTTTTAAAAATATTATATTGATCAAAATATATCAACCACAAGTGAGAAGTGGTTGGGTTTTGAATACTAAATACGTATGACCATGCCTCCATATAATTATAATAATTATATTCATTACATCTTAATTTTAAATTTTTAAGTGGTATGCACGTATGTAAATTTTTTGTAGGCCAATCACTTGGGTTGTCACATCCTGCATTACGTGAGCTTATATGCATTTATAAATTCATGTTATATGAAATTTCTATGATAATAATGTGATTATGGTATGGAATAGTGAGTGTCGCACCCTAAATTTTGAGCCTTCTGGATTGATTGGGATGAACCGGATCCATTTCATCACTGTTTTACCTTTACGGGCGTTCCCGGTTCACCTTGGTATGGTTCAGGGTTCAGTTTAGGGTTGTTTGGAGTGTCTTTTGTCATTTGAGCCTCTTACCCGTTCGGGTAAGTTAAAGGGGCGATTCGGGTATGACACTTACCCGAACGGGTAAGTTGTTTTACCCGAATCTCCTCTTTAAGATACCCGTTCGGGTATGTTCATGGATCTGTTATAATTTGAATTTCTGTTATTTTGGCGGGGGGAACACTTTTCTAGGGTTTTTGAATTTCCATTTTCTCTGAATTTTGATTAAAAACGTGAATTGAATTCATAATTTTAGCTCATAATATGGTTGGATTTGATTGAATTACATTGAAACTAGCTTGTATTTGATTAGTTTTAATTCAAAACATAAAACCTATCCATTTTGGTTAGTTTTTGAGTTGTTTAATTACCTAAGCATTGGATTGGATTGGAAAAGCTTGAAGTTGCTTGGAGAATCGACATAGGTAATGATCTACTACTTGTTGCTTGATTGTTTGTTGATTTTCATTTTGATTTAGTTTGATTTCATTGCATTTTGATTGAGTTTTATGCATTTTCAATTCGTTTTGATGTTGTAAATGTGATATAATGTGA
>CANYBF010041745.1:0-17717 GCA_948192965.1 Dalechampia spathulata
GGAAGGGTTGAAGTCAAACCAATATTTGACCTCCTAATATTTGGGTAATCATGATGTATAACTAGATACCGCTCATGATTTACATGTTAAATATAAGATTTAATATGTTGCCAACATATTAGGAACCCAAGAGGTCACACAGTTACAAATGAGGAATCAAGCTTAAAAGGGCATTTTCGTACTTTTAGGAAAAGTCAAAAATCACTTATGGAAATTAATCTAATGCTTTATGGACTTAACATTTAATGTTTAGAAGTCCATAAATTTTAAGTTAGGCCATTGGGTTGGGCTACAATATGGCAAGTGACAGTCATAGGCCATATTAGTCACAGACGGGCCCAGGCCTGACTTAAGCTGAAAGGGTTTCAGCTTAACCTAATTTTGGAATATAAATATGTGATTATAACTAAAATTAGGTCAAGCCACACATCTGATCTTCCTTTGCCTGAATCCTAGACTCTTCTGCTCCAGAAGATTTCGGCCTTCACAAGAGGAATTGTGAGGAAGTCAAAAATTCCATAAGGTTTTCTTCTTTTGCTTTGCTAGTTCACAGGAAAGGAGATAGAAGCAATTGGTTGCTTACTTGAACACCCCTATTTCATGTGGATACTGTTGGAGGCTACCTATTTTGGTGGTTTTTGGTTTACTACAACCATAAACGTAATAGAGACAAAGAACGAAGGACATCTGCATTGAATGTAAGAGTTACTATCAAAACTGTCGCTTCTAATCTCTAAACTGTTTTCTTTGTTTTTTGATGCAAAGATCATCTTTTGGTTTATTGTTTTAAAATGAAAATTTTAAATTTCTTCCGCTGCTTAATCACTACACAAACCAACAAATGTAACATGCTTCACCTATTAAGCACACTTATGGAAAGCCATAAGATATATATGAAAGCCGAAATCGATAATAAGGACTTGTACCAAGCTATATGGAAGAAAAATCAAGAATGCAACATGTAGGGGAAATTCAAGGTCAATAATTTACCCCATGATTATGACTATTTTAAAGTGACATGGGCATAAGTTATCAAAATAAGACGTAATCATAACATGAATTTTCTACCAAAGGTAAAGAAAATACCTAACTGATGCTCGTACCAAGGCTTACTGATGATCATATTGTAGCTTGCTAGTCTGTTGGGGGATGAAGTATGATCCATTGAGGATTAAAAGTGTTCCATTGGGGATGTAATAACTTATTGAGAATGTTCATACCAAGACTTATGACTCAATTTAGTCATTGGGAGCTTAATGCTCAGGTGAGGCAATCAATGCTGATTGAAAAGTGATGCTCATATCAAGGATTACAAGTTTATAAAAATCAAAAGTAACTCTCTAGAGATATCAAGACTTAAAACCCTATACTACCATTAAGAGCCTGATGCTTAGTCTAGGGAATTAATGCTAATTGATGGCTTTATTGTAAGGCTTTAAAATCACTTGAAGACTATATCATCTAGCTAATTCAGCGATCACTGCTATGTTGACTGGTTAATTACCAAACCAAGATGATCAACTATTGGATCAGAGGTGAACAATAGTTGGTTTGGGATAAACAATTATTGGTTCTTACTCTCATGCCATCATATATGTGCCTTATATCTTAAAAGATGATATTTGAAATCTATTGCTTGGGTTTAACACTTTTTGGTCAATGGTTTGACCAGTGGTTAAACCTTTAATCAAATTTGATCTTCTATAGGATCAAATCCCTACCTATGCTTGACATAGAAAAGCAATTCATCAGTGAAATTAGAATTGAAATGGTTTAGAGAAAATACTTGAATTTTTAAATACCAATCTACTGGATTCTAACTAATTTTCTTAATTTTCCTGATGCTGCAAGCCATGAAATTAGACCTCATTGAGGACATTAACCCTAAAAAATTATGAAATTATGGGAAGCATAATTCATCAAGAGAAAGCCATTAAGCATATGGCACATGTTAGTATAGTCTCCCTATGGTTGACATACGTTAGTATTCCTCCATAATATGCAGAGCACATTATATGATATACAATACTTATCACATGTAATTTATAAGTAGGGACTCTTTTATTTCAAAAATCACTTCTTCCATACTCCAAACTCCATTTTTCTCTTAACCAAAGCTTCAAAAACTTTAGTTTCTTCAAGAATGGCAAGCATATAGATGCAACCAATACATCAAGACTCGACCTCCATCTTGAGCTACACTCTAACTAAGCAAATGATGTGTGATACTTACTATAGGGTTGTTTATACATTCACCATAGACTTTCATCTATCATGAGCTCCATCCAAGTAGGTACATTTTTCATGTTCTAGCTCAATATTTTAGGTTTTTTCCAATGTTAGAATTTTACATTTTTAGGCTCAATTTAGGAAATTTTAGGTTAGGAAATGATGTTATGCTAAGGCTATCCTTAGGTTTAGGCTAAGTTATCTTGGATTTCTATGAAAAATGTGAGAATAAAAAATGGGTATGATGTGCTACATACATCATATAATGTGTGGTGCACATTGCATGGTTTTAGGCAAAAAAACTCTAGAAATATAGCAAATTTCAAAGAATAATGCTTCAACATGAAGTTTAAAGAGCTTGGTAGCTTAATTTTAGGTATATTAGCTGTGGGTAGAGCTCTATACTTTATGATTATAACTTAAATTTTGTAAATTTAGTCTGAAAATTGATATGAATCATGAAATTTTTACAGAAAGAGGACTATCATTAGAGCAGGCATTGTTTGATGAGTTTATGAGTGGTACTCTCAATTACCATGAAAGATCTGAGATATGGTCAACTAAAGTTGCTTTGATTGATTCATTTCTTGTTTTATAGGCATAGAGAAGAAATACAATAGATTTGTTGTGACTGCCATGGTTGAGAGGTGGATGGAATCAACTCATACCTTCCATCTATTATTTGAGAAAATAACCATCACTCCAAGGATTTTCATTAGGATCATTAGGTTAAAGTGTGTTGGTGTTGACCCTAGATTTTAACCCATGCATATGCATTTTTAGATTTTTATTGGTATAGCTTAGTGCAGTGATTTACTTTAAAATCTGAGTTGCATACATGCTATTTTCAATGCCATAAGCCATTTGATCAAATGTCATATTTAGTTTTTAGCTCATACAAGATGGCGCATGAAGTTAGCCTTTTTGTGCACGCGTGATATGAACCTGCTCTCTTCTCGATATCGAAACCAAGTTGTATACATATTTTTCATAGCCTTATAAATCGTTTGGATATACGATGCAACTAGTTTACAACTTGTGTAAGTTGACACATGAAGTGAATTTTCAACTTCATGTATCACATGATGTTGATTTTTTAACTTCATCACTTTATGCGATGTATGAAGTGAAAAATTTCACTTTTTTCCATATTGCTAATGAGTTTTCATCTCTTATCTCACATAATTAAGCTCTTAATTAGGTGATTAATGACTAATTAACCTCACTTAAACCCTAATCACGTTTGGAAATTGAAGATTAAACTCTAATTAGCCTTGGTGAGTTAATTTGCTTCATAATCTCCTTAATTTCTTTTGATTTTATGGGTTGTTTATGGTTTTTTTTTTGTTGATTTCTCAAATGCTATAGTCGTATTTAAGGTCTACTAATGTCTTAAATGATATTTAACAATCGTATAATTGGCTGATATTCATGGTTTTGGTTGTAAAACATGATTTTTCCCTTCTAAGAAACACTATATATATCACATATACCATTATATACATCACATATAGTCTGCTTTCTACTTCATATGACATACATACCACTTTATGCAATGCATATATTGATATTTTCATGATGTGTGATGCATGTATACCTTGATACAATGCATATATTGCTTTGGATGATAGAAATCTAGTCATTTTTGATTGATTGTACTTTAATTTTTAATTTCATTGAAGTTTCTAGTAGCATTTATAGTCTCACAATGATCCAAATGATCTAGATTCATCATCAATCACTTCAATTTCATTGATTTTGGCCTTAAAATTGATTAATCAAGTTAAATGTTATTTTTGACTTAATTAGATTGCAATTGGTATGATTGAAGTCAAATTGGATGTTGATTCATAATCTAATTAATGCTTAAGGATGTCAAAGTCTTCCAATTTTGATTTTTATGATCAATTTGATTGGTTTTGCTATTAAAACAACTTAATTTTACTGAATTCTTCAATTAAATTCCATTTTAATTATGATTTTATGTTTATTACCACAATTAACCTTAACTGGATGTTGATTTATTTTTAAGTGATGCCATATATGATCTTAGAATCTACCAAATATGCTTATGATTTATTTTACCAAAAATTGATTTATTTTTATGATTCAACTCATGTTTATTCCTTATATTATGAATGTTGTCCACATATTTTGTCACACCTATACTTATAGCATCCTTTGTGTGGTTGCATTTTTTGCATGCATTACAATGAAGGAATGATGAAAGTATGAAATGCATGATAATGTTATGATTATGAATACCTTGAATTAAGATGTAGAATGTGATGTCTTGGCATGCTAGACATGTTATTATATGTGAATGCACATGATAAAATGCATAAGAGGAAGTGGTGGTGAAGTTAGAATTAAGTAAATATTAAGTATGAATTTAGGACATAAATGTCATTTTATGAAAATAGAGGGGTAATTATGGAAACTAAAAATATGCATGTATGTGTATACTCATGTGCATGTATGCATGTATGACATGTATGATATGTATGATATGTATGACCATGGTATGGAATTAGGTAGAAAGTAATTAATTAAAGGAGTAAGAATCCCATTTAATTAAGGAACTAATTATATGTTGATAAGTGTCAACATATGATTGGCTCCTTCTTTTGAAAATAATAAAATAAATCATAAATAGGGAATGAAGAGAAGGGAAATGGGATTTACCATTCCAAAAACTCTAAAAGAATTCATTCACTTCTTCTTCCTCCCCTTCTTACACTTCAAACTTAAAGAAAATTCTAAATCTAAGGTAATTTTTCATGGAAATTCTATATTTAAGGGGTTCTCAAGCTTGTTCTCTTCATATGTATGCTTATTGCTTCATATTCTTTAATATAATTGATGTATGGAGCATGTAGGGTTTCTACTAGCTTAACATGTGCATAAGGTAAATGAAGGAAAAATGATGAATTTGGTGAGATATGTGCATAAGCATGCTTAACATGCTATCTTGGTGCAACGGAAATGAAGTTGTCTATGTATATGAATTTTCATACAAAACCTAGCTTGTATATGATATAGTTGACTCTTACTTTATTGTGCTATGTGTGAATGATGAATATGCGGTGATGAAATATGCTAAAAGATATAAAAAAGATGAAGGAAAGTGGAAGAAGAGTAATGATTGCAAATGGGATGTTTGCTGCCTTATTTTGGAAGCATGACTTCCTTGTAGTATAATGGGCAAACATTGTGTTTCGGCTTAATTTCTATGGATGAAATGATTAAATTATGTGTTAGGATGTTGATTTTGTAATTTGAGTGCAAATGAAAGTGAATTAGAATATCAAACTTGCATTAGATATGAAAGGGTACAAAGAAGTAAGTGTTTAAAAAGTTGCCCAAAATTATCATTTTATGTATTTGACCTCTAAAAATTTGTATGAATGAATGGCTTATAAGAATGCATGAATGTAAGATGGAATAAGGTGTCAAAATGAAGAAATTGGTATTTGGTTATATGAAAAAAGAAATAGAACCTTAAGTATGTAAACCCGGATTTTTACCTTGATAGAAATTTTGACTCAGTTTAGAACTAACTTTTGAAGGCCTTAACGTTGTCCAAAAATCTTGTATAAGTACTCAATTTAAAGCCTATTGAGTATAGTTTCCAATGTCATCTAGCTCATTCAAAATTAAAATGTATAAGGCAGTCAAAAAGGGGACGCCATCCTCAGGGGTCCCTGATAGGAAACCAAAATGAAAGGTTTTGTAAAGTGTATTTGTATACTATGTTTTTCTATGGGTTAGAACTTTGTTTGTATGGTTTGTTGACTTGGTTTATGCTTGGATTGAAGGCCTATATGTAAATATCCTTCATGATTCATAATGAGTCCTATAAGGCCACTAAAACGATGAAGCAAAAAGGTAGAAGTAAAGGGAAAAGTAAAGTACAAATTGACCAAAGGAATAGTACCCCATACCAAAAGTAATAAAGTAAAAGGGTAACGAATGACACTTAAATACAAATTTTACATGTATTAAGTAATAGTAACCTATACTTGGCCAAAATGATTATATGATCACAATCATTGTTGTGTGATATATAATGAAATGGATTCATGTTTACTTATTCTTTATGAATCAATGTAAAGCTATGATGAATGTTATGCATGGTTTAGAATGTTTTAAGATAATATAATAATTGAAAATGAAATGAATGACTTTACTAAAAGGGATGTGAAATGGAAATGATACAGGTACGGCCGAAGAGACACATACTACTCCTCCAGCACACAATAGGAGTAACACTACCACATGTTTGTGCTTATCACTTCATGACCCTATGTAAGGTCCTGAAATGATGTTTTATGCTTAAATACTTATAATATCTATGGAATGAGTTTATATAGTCAATGTTTCCATACAATCAATATTGTACACAATCATTTAAGCATTATTCACATATCATGTCATGAACCATACAATCATAAAGGCATATTCATGATATGTTATAAAGAAGTTATAAGGTGGAAAAAAGAAAAGAAAGAGATGTTACAGAGCTATATGCTATTAACATACTGGGTCATATAGATGATGGATTCCCTTAAGGAATTATGCAATTTATTCTTTATGGAACCATAGATTAATGATGGGTTCACAGAACCATACAGATATTATATGTTCCTACAGGAACGAGTATCGGTACTTACAGGACCCAGTACAAATTGTGCACAATTATGAATGCAGAACATGATTGTCTTCTCATTTACATACATTGACATGTACTAATCATGAAAGTACACATATGGTTAATGATATGGCATTATAATAGTGCTATTATATAGATGTATATACTATGATGTTACTATATCCAGAATGGTTATAGGAAAGGTACAGGGATACTTACACAGTATTTATTCCTATATTTACATCATATATGAATTATTACAAACATGGAACAACGTAAAATGTTACAGTATGATACAAGTATGATGATATACGTTTGTTGAATTTAAAATGGCTCTATCTTGATTCTTTTAATATATGATCATGTCATGTACATATTTTTATAGCACCATTGAGTTTTATACTTAGTGTTTATCATTTGATGAATGTCGGATCTGGACCTACTGGTGAGCATATAGATAGTTGATCTATGGTTAGCTGGGGTCAAATTTTGGAGGAAATCTCATTCTCGAAGTGGTATTGGATGTATGTAACATATTCCGGGTAGTTTTACATTATGTAGCTCTTTTGTTAATCATAATGGCAGTAGCCTCCTTGTGGTGGAACCTTAATGCAGGAACCATAATACCATGATACTCTATCAGAACATATATATACATATGACTTAGTGAGTGATTGTATAATGTTATATACCTGATGAATGACATACGATGAATGATGTATGTAAGTGACGTGTTGCATATTATTATGCAATGTGATAAGATATATGAAAATAAACAAATAAAATGTCAGTGTACATCATATTGATAGTAAGCAGATATTATACTGCGAAAAATTGTCACCATGGAACTTAGTGAATAGTACTTATTAAAAAAATGTACACATCCTTTGTAGTGTAATTAATGATTTCCTTCCTTAAGAGATTATTATTTATACTATAGGAGCATGTTACGCCATATATGGGTGTGATACATTCTCAGGATTTGATCCTCGATTCATGCTTTCACGTGGCATTGGATTGATCAATTACATCCCAATATTTCTTTTATTGCTTAACATTTCTTATTTACATTTTCCATTCATACATTTTGGCTTATGCTACCCAAGGTCATTTTCTTAAGTGGAGGATATGTAGTTATACATCTTGGATTTTTGTACTGCTGAAGATTTTTTGTAATAGAATAGACCTCTATTTGATTAATTTTCCCCGACATGTATGATCTAGCTTTATTTCATCATATATTCCCCCTATCTCTCTCAATATTTTTCTTTGGGACATTATTATGTATTTGTTCTGTTATGTTTTTTTTATGCTTATATTCTTATTTTATCATCGCCATATGATGTATGCTATACCATGTCATCTTACATGCTATGCTTATGCTATGTCATCTCCATATGTCATGCTTATACCGTGTCATCATCTCATATGTCATGCCTATGTCATGTTATAACCTTACATGCCATGCATATGCCATGTTTCATTCATTATGATTGCTATATCATATTTACCATATTATCATCTGCTATAACTACTGCCATGCTACATCATATTATGTGCTTATTCATACCTATGTATCCTTGCCTGCCTAAGACAATTAACCTAACTAAAATAGTAAAATCAAATTTAGAAACTCTAAGAAAATAGATCTTCACTACCCAAACCTATCTCTGAATTTAACTTAGCACTCATGATATGGATCAGTTAAACCAAATTCAAAACCATCAAATGTTGACTCCATTTTATGACTCTTTTGAGTCTATCTCATTTCTTGAGGTAGCCTTTTAAGAATACACTTTCACTTAAAGTAGGTCCTTGATACCATCTATTGTAAGTAACTCCATTGGGGATCTATGGTGAAAGAGTGGTGGCATTAAAGTCTTAGAGTTTCCATATCAATTTTCCCATTCTAATAGGGTTAGTTGTATTACATATCATGTACACCATTTACGTCTGCATACAACCATTTATCCTAAGTCAAACCAATGATTGTATGTGAGTGAGTACCTTGGACTCCGTTCGACTTCTCGGGAAAGCAAGTATACCTTAACCACTTATTGCCTTGTATTGAGGACTGTCGATGATTCTCAGAATAGATAAACACTAGGTATAGTTCTACATCAATGATTCCATCAAGTTTGATTGGTTGTGGATAATGTAGTGGGAGACCTTAGCCTGTTTTTATTGGACTAAAGCTTGTGTAGCTAACCATAGCAACATTCCAAAACTAAGATCCTTTATTCGCATGCTATATGGATTTATACCTTATCATATCAGTGGATTTGCCTAAATTTGACCAATTTTTTCCATCTCATCTTACTCTGCTAAGAGTTAGTATACTTTTAGATTCTATGCTAGTTTCATAACCTCATACCAATTCAATTTGTGTTCTTTTATAATAGCAATTTGATCATATCAAAATGCTTTCAAATTTCAGTTGTAATCCTTAACATGATTGGGCAATGATCACCCTTTTTGTTGGCTTCACATGTTGAGAGTATCACACCTTAAGTTCCTAGTGTAACTCTGGGCTAGTATCCTACCTAGGAGATATTGGACCGACCAATCTTTATGGAAGAATAAAAGTAAGAGGGAGCACTGCTGTGTGCTACATGTTCACTAACCTTTTTGCATTTTCTGTCCAACATTCATACATGCATACTTGTGCAATTTTCTCTAACTAGTTTCTTTTACAGCCATAACGCTGGATGTTTCCTAGCATAGATCATGCATACAACCTATGTGTTGTATCATGTGCACCCCATGAAAATACATATGCATGCACGTACATCCATGCTAACCTTCTCTATCATGTATAGAAAAATGTCAGAGCCATAACCCTCTAAGAATGATGCTTCCTCATATGAGAATGTCTACTCTATGCCTAATGATGCCTTACTAGTTGTATCCAACAACTTATCAATCAGTTTATGGCCAAGCTTTTATCCAACAACTTCAAAACTCTCCAGTAATAATAAATTTGGGAGTCTCTCAGTCTTGGGGACCTTATTACCCCACCAGCTCCTATTAAGGAAAAGAGGAAGTCAGTCAACTTATATGATGTTGAGATAGATGATGACTTGTCACTCTACATGCATGATGTTCATAAATCTAAGACTTCTACACTAGAACAGAAGATAAAATAGCTGCAGTCTATCAAGAAGACTAAGGGAATGGGCTTTGATCTTGATTTTGATAAGTTCTCTGTTTGGGCTATTAGGGGGATGCTTGCTAAGTTTAAGCTTCCAAATGTTCCCAAGTATAGTAGAATTGAGGATTTAAAGAACCATCTGAAGACCTATACCATGATGATGAGCACTACTAACTAGTTAGATAAGTAGATTGTTCAATTTTTTTTCATCTCATTAGAGGGACCAATGTTGGCCTGGTATCATAGTCTCAACAAGGCAACCATGGTTAAGTGGAAGCCTCTCTACACTGTATTCTACAAGCAGTATGGGTTCAAGTTCTATTTTAATGTCACTTTAATGGATTAGAGATGGTGAAACAAAAGTTAATGAGTCTTTCATGGACTACTTTAGTCGGTGGATGGATAAGGCTGCGTTGGTCAGACAAAAGCTATTTGAGTCAAACATGATTAACATACTTGTTATGGGGTCGCTGCCACTATATTAGGATAAGCTGAAGTATCAAATGTTCCATATGTTTGAAAAAATTTATTCAATCGGCCAAAGGATCGAGCAGATCAGGGGTTGAAGAAGAGAGAGCCTTCCTTCATCAAACCTAACACTGCCACATACGCCTAAATATAATACAAATCTTATAACATAAATGCCTTGTAATAACAAAATCCTATAAACCAAAACACTACCCAAACCCAAAGGTACTTGAATCTTGGGATGTTGATTTTGAAGTTTTTTGAACGTCTTTTCAAAGCCAAGCTCATTAAGCCTCTTAAGCTAAATTTCCAAACACCACTGTTAAACTTAGTAAACACTAAAACTTACTTCCAGTACCATAAGCATCATGACCACAATACTGATGACTATTGCTCTCTCAGTCGGGTCATTTTCATGATCTTATAGATTCAGGTGAGCTTGAAAATCCTAAAACATCCAAACCCTCTATTAAAACAAACCAATTACCTCACTACCATAAAGGCAACCATACTTACATGATCTAATTAGGGTTTTTAGAATCCTTGGTTCTTAATTCATTCTTTTTCCTTGGCAATAAGGAGATTACTTGGTTGCTTATTATCAGCTTTTGACCCGATGATTGATATTGGTGCTATTGACATCTAGTATGATAGTTCAATGGATGAGTTTGTAGCTACTTAAGATATTTTAAGTCTGAATTGATGGAGGTTCAAAAACCAAAGAAGGGTAAGTCTGTTAGGACTCCTAAGATAACTACACCGGTATCCAAATCTCCTAAGCAGCAGAAAGGGTTGGGTGCCAATAAGATGTCATCTTAGAATCATAATATGACCCATAGTGGTAAGATGTTTACTCCTCCCAATGTCAGGAAGAAGTCAGATCCTCTGAAGAAGCTATTGAGACTAGACCCACTAAGGATGAAGCTAGTTCAAGTAGTGCTCCAGCTCCATAACCTGCTAATAAGGGTAAAGAGGTTGCTTAGTCTAAGAATGTCATGATCAAGTAGTTGAAGAAAACTTAGGTTAACATCAATATTTGAGACTTGGTGCTATCTTCCTAGCAGCATCGATGGGCCATCATCAAGGCACTCTCTAGCATGAGGATTTCTTTTATTTGTGATTGGATAAAAATGTCTCTATTGGATAAAAATGTGATTAAAAGGCAATGAAACCATTTAAAATTTCTTTTATAAAACATGTTTTCATGGATCTATGTAATCACCACTCATCAGAACACAATAAAGAGGATATGACATAAGATAACTTACATGAATGCTAATCTCCTTCAATCTTGTTCATCAAAAAAGTTATAGCAAACTTTTCTAATCCCCAATGTAGAGGATCTCCAAACTATCTACACAAGCAGATAATCAGATTAGTAATCAAAAGTACAAAATTCATTTCAAAGACTAGTAGAAATGAATACAGAAGAGAAAAGAGATTCTTGAATCAAATCTAATGAGCTTGCTCTTGAAGGATTGAATTATGTAGCTTGTGCTTAATTCATATGTTTCTATAAGCCTAAAATCTTATTTTAATTAACCTAATAAGGCTTAGGTGGCACTAGGGCTAACTAGACATCTTATGTGTCATGGCACATAAACAAATTTAATCCAATCAGTATACGATATGTCTAAGACATTCTATAACCTTAATTAGAAATATGACAATCACATGTCCATTCTCCTTTAGTCAAGTCATGCATGTACAAGTCATGTGACACATGCATATGCATAATCACATGTATGGCATGTGCAATACACATGCAAACTTGTATCATGCATATCTGGAGTTCCACTCATCAGAATTGCATCATCCTAGTATCAAATCAAAGCTCTTTCATACTCTATTTAATAAATATGAAAAATTCAAGCCAACTCATAACCTTGAAACAATATCTCATATTGAGTCAACATCCATTCTCTTTATTTTTGATTCCCTAACTTTTATATGTAACCTTTTAGGTTCTTAACATATTGACAACATATTATAATATTATTAAATCTCATTAAATAACATCATATGTAAGTTATGAGTAGTGTCTAGTCATAAATCATAACCACCAAAATATCAAGAGGTCATTAGTTTAACAGCAACACTTCCATATCAGATATTACTATAATGAACTCCTTTCACCATCCATTATCTCACTTGGGTTTGAGTATAGATTAATGTCAACTCAATACATGATCAAGCATGTTAGATCATGCCCTAAACTTGATATTTGATATACATAATAATTATTCCTAAAATGACCTTGTTAATTTATTCACTTCTAGGCATTCCAATTTGGCAAGAGATTTTATAATCAAAGATTACTACATGCATCATTGAGGTAAAACCTTACATTTAATCTGAGGTGGTGAATCCTTTGTTGATATACAAAATATCTTCAACTACTTCATACTATACCCAACCTCCTAACTATGAATGCCTCCTATCGAGTCATTCCTAGGAGTCAAAGTATAATAATCTATAGTTAAGATAACCTTGATATCTCAAGTCTAAGGATATTTGCACTACTGATATAAGTAAGATATGTATTTCATAGACATAGATTAATAATCAATATGAAATCTCATTAACAAGGCCTCTAATGAACTAGTACTGTATTGTTCATTCACATGTATACTTTAAACAGCTCATGTCATAACGAATAAGAACCACCCCTCAATGAAAGAATAACATGTGTTGATTTATCTGGATTAAAAATGTCCAATCTTATTACTACTATGATTAGGGTAATTTAGATATTAAACATTTGCATACAATAAGAATCTCATATCATAAATTTTTTATGAATTTCCTTTATACTATTCTAATACCTTGGACTTCATTACTTAGTTTAATATTCTAAGTAAAATAAGTATATAAAATACTGCACTTAAATAATGAATAATGCTTTTTAATGATTAAATATTCAATTACATAAAAAACATGATGTTCTACAGCATACACTAATAAACTCCCACTTACACTAGAGCCAATCATTCATTAGATTAAACCCCATTGAAGCTACATGCTTATCATGGTTTCTTTGTACTAATGCCTTAGTGAGAGGGTCCACCATGTTCTATTGTGTGGAAACTTTGTTAACCTCTATTTCTTCTCTATCAATGATTTCTCTAATCAAATGGCATCTCTAGAGTACATGGTTGGACTTTTAATGTGACCTAGGCTCCTTTGCGTGTGCTATAGCTCCATTATTATCACATAGTAGAGGAATACGACTAGTACTCCAAGGAACCACTCCAAGTTCATCAATAAAATTCCTAATCCAAATAGGTTCTTTAGGTACATCTGATGCTGCAATATGCTCTGCCTCCATAGTTTAATTTACTGTAGTTTCTTGTTTGGAACTCTTCCAAATGATAACCACATCATTCATTATTAATACATAACCTGATAATGATTTATAATTATCTTTATCTAACTGAAAACTAGCATCAAAATATCTAGTTCTTTGTAAATCACCCTCTTCATATATAAAGAACATGTCCTTAGTTCTTCTCAAGTACTTAAGGATATTCTTAACTGTTGCCCAACATTCCTCTCCATAATTGGATTGAAATCCACTCATAACACTCAAAGAGAATGTTACATCAAGTCTAGTACATAACATAACATACATTATGGATCTAATTACAGAAGCATATGGAACCCTAGTCATGCAATCTTTCTCCTCTTGTGTCCTTGGACAGTAGGCCTTAGAAGGATATTTCCCATGTATCATAGGAATATGACCCTTTTGGGAAAGATCCATGCTAAACCTCTTTAGCACTTTATCTATGTATGTATACTATGAAAGACTAATAAGCTTCCTTAACCTATCTTTATAAATCCTTATAACTAAAATATAAGCAGTTTCTCCTAGGTCTTTCATGGAGAATTGTTTGGATAATCAAACTTTTATATTTTGCAGAAAAGATATATCATTTCCTATGAGTAGTATGTCATCTACATACAACATTAGGAAAGCAATTGCACTACCACTGGCTTTCTTGTAAACATAAGGTTCATTATCATTTTAAATGAAGCCAAACTCTTTAATTGCTTCATCAAAATGAATGTTCCAGTTCCTAGATGCTTGATTCAATCCATAAATGGATCTCTAAAGTCTACAAACTTTATTACTATTAATGGATATGAAATCATCAGGCTATGTCATATACACTTCCTTAAGTAGATTTCTATTAAGGAAAGATGTCTTTACATCCATTTACCATATCTTATAATCAAAATGAGTAGCAATAGCAAGTAAGATTCTAATGGATTTAAGTATAGCCATAGGAGAAAAGCTCTCATCATAACCAATTCCTTGCTTATTGTTGACCCTGACTTTTCACCATTGTATAATTCTGGATCTTTGTTCATTCGGCTAGGATTTAGTCCCTGGTATCGATCCCAATTATGCACATAGACCTCTGTATCTTCTTCTGTGTGTTCTAGTGCGCAGAACATATCAGGATTAGTGGGGCCCACCATGGCGCCTGACGGGACCCGCCACGTATTCTTAGTGTTCTGAACATACAGAACACCCTTCCTTATTGCCTATGTAAGGCAGATTGCTTGAAATGTAAAACATTGCATTTTTGGCCCTGGGTACTATTCATCATGAATAGTTCGTAGGTGGGGTCCACCTAGCAGAAACAGGGCCCGCTGCCCCTATTAACCCATTCTGTGTATTCTGAACTTCCAGAATACATTGTCCAGCTGCCTTATGGAAGGCACAACACTTGGCATCGCAAATGCCATTTTCTAGACCCACTACACTGTGGGGCCCATCGAGGGCATCAACGGGGCCTGCTTCCCACCACTGCCTATTCTGTGTATTCTATACTTACAGAATACCTCTTCCAGTTGCCTTACGCGAGGCACAATGCTTGGCATCACAAATGCCATCTCCCTGGCCCACGAAGCTGTGGGGCCCACCAAGGGCATTAGTGGGGCCCGATGCCCCTATTAACCTATTTTGTGTATTCTGTACTTACAAAATACGTTTCACACCTGCCTACGCGTGGTAGGATACATAGAATGCAAAATATTACATTTTGAATCTAGGTCACTATTCACTATGAATAGTAACAAGTGGGACCTGCTTTCCCCAGTTAGCCTATTTCGTATATTCTGTACTTACAGAATACATTCCACTGCTGCCTTATGCAAGGCATACCCCGTAGCATCCCGAATGCCACATTTCTAGGCTCACCGCACTGTGGAGCCTGCCAAACACTAATGGGGCCCGCTTCCCACTATAGTCCTTTTTGATGTATTCCGTACACGCAGAATACATCCAACCTGCTGCCTTATTTAAGGCAAAACACTTGGCATGCTATTCGCCACTTTCCAGGCCCTTTTACGCTATGGGGCCCACAAGGGTACTATTCATCATGAATAGTACCTAAATGGGCCCTCCACCCAAATTTATCAATCTGAGTGTTCTTGACGCATAGAACACACTTTCGCTAATACCCACGCAAGAAGCAACCTTCTGGCACGCCAAATGCCATTTTGCACCGAAAGTGGGTCGCTAACCCTAAATTGAGCCCATTAGCCAAAACTCGGTGTTTGGGGCCGAATTTGAGAAAACTTATAACTGCAAAGTTTCTCAGAATGTCGATTACACTTTGGTCGACATATGGTTCACATCCGGTTTTGCCCGTATTGAGCGAAGCACATCGTGATGTGTGTAGCACATCGTACTATGCGCTACGCACATTGCATAGTAATCACATAAAAAGATGTTTGGTCAGGAGCCTTCTCGGCACCGAATTTGGAAAAAATTTCTTCTACAAAGTTGTTCCTTACATCAAATAACGCTTATACGCTTTGGGGCGCGTCCCGAAAGCAACCACAGTGGGCCCCATGCGTTGGGACAAAAGTGATGTGCTGCGCACATCACATGATGTGCGCAACACATTAGCAATGTGTGGCACACATCACATGATGTGCGCCACACATCACTTCAAATCCGGGCCAAAATTACAAAATTGCCATGCCCAAAAATTGTTTTATAAATATAGAGCTCGGGTAACGTTTTTGGGATCCCGAAATTAGCTCTGAGAGCAGCCAAACCTTTGCCAAAATTACTCCACAATTAATTAGGCCCCTAATTAATTAAATCTCTTGGATTTAGTGACAAAATTGGTTAGTTTAGGCTCCCTAAACATGGAATCAAGCAAGATCAAGGAAGAAAAGCCGCCAGAATAAGGTAAATTTCCCATTTTCTTTAATTTTCTTCATTCTGTCACTATTCTGTGAGGGATGTGCTGCGCACATCACCTCATGTGTGCCACACACAGGCTATGTGTGGTGCACATGGGGTCATGTACTATGCACATCACTTTAAAAGTTTTCAGAAAAGGCCATTTTTCTCCCATTTTTCGCCCGATCTGGCCAATCCAAGGCCATTCAAGGCTTTTCCATGCCTTGGGTGCCTTGGATCTGCCTTTAATCTTGCTGGATCTAAAATAATTTTAACTTTAAAATTGTTTTTACTCGATTCGGATGCAAATCCACGAGCAAAACCCGATTTAGGGTCTGATCTATATAGATCGGGGTTGGATCTAGGGTTTATATTGAAAAATTTTCGGTTTTCCTTCTGTTTTCTCTACCATGTGCGCCACACATATGCCCATGTGTGCCACAAACAGTCAATGTGTGGCACACATTGGCCTATGTACTGCACACATAGGCTTCGGTTTTCATAGAAAAACCCGGTTTTCGCCCGAACCGCTTTTGAACTGCTTCAGTTTTGAACTTTCCAGTGACTCCAGTAGCTAGATCATGCACTTGGGGTTCTGGATCTATCATAAATCATCTAGATATACTTGATTTTAGCCTTAAAATTAATTATTTCAATTAATTGCTTAATTAATTGTTTGGTTTGATGAATCAAAGGCCGATTCGTGCTCAAAATGAGATACTATCTTCATTAAAGTTGCTTGGTTTTGTCTGTAGTTTATTTTTGTACTAACAGATTTATTTTTCATGCAGATTGGCCTCTGATGTGCGCCACACACAATCAATGTGTGGCGCACATCACGTGATGCGCGGCGCACATTCCTCGTGAATTTTCCAGAAAACTGTATTTTGGGCCGTATTTTGACGTATCCAGTGGTATTTAAGTCTCACAGTGACTTAGGTATTCTGGAAAAGTCATAAAATAATTTTTACATAATTAATTTTGGCCCCAAAATTAATTTTTACGATAAAATG
>CANYBF010041821.1:0-10608 GCA_948192965.1 Dalechampia spathulata
TATATATATATATATATATAAATGAATTCTTTACAATATATTATAATTTCTTTACTTATTTTTTAAAATAAAATAATAAATAATATGATTTTATAAGATATTAAATTTGAAAAATATTAATAAAATAATAATATTTCAAGATTTAAGTTAGTTGATTTTTCCAGAAAATTATTATTTATATAAAAATTTAAAAATCATAAAATAAAAAATAAAATTCATTGTCTATTAATCCTTCTATTAATTAATTAAACATAAAAATCCAATAAATGTTGATTTGAATTGGGTTGGGGAATAAATAAATTAAAATGATTAAAAGCCCCATACTATTTCACTTATTTACCAACTCTACCCTTGGCAGCTGGCATGTCAGCTTATTCAGACACACCTCTTTACCGCTCATCTCTCGGTTTTCAGTCACTCTTCTTTTTCATAGAAAAAAATTGATTTAATATGTTTTTAAAATATAATTTTATAAAAAATAGTTTTTAAATCAATAATTTTAAAAAAATTTTAACCTCAAATATTAAATATAATAATTAATAACGAATAATACATTATATATATATTTTATTTAATAATTTTATATTTTTTAAAATTAAATGATTTATTGTTATAATATGAACGAGGAAAGGTATTTTTCAAAAAACATTTATCAGACCTTATTTTTTTAAAATTAAAGATGATTTATTAAAAAAAGATCTGGCTTAATTCAAAAATAGCAAATATGTCTAGATTCAAAGTGTCGATAAGTCAAACGGCCAAACGGCTTTTTCTTTATTAAAGGTTATTTTTTTAAAAAAATTTAATTTATTGAAAAATTTATTATATGTAGAATTACTATTAAAAAAAGATATTAATCATTTTATTACATAATAAATTCTGTTTATTTTTGATTATAAATATATTTAAATTTATTAAATTAAATTTGATTAACGTAAAATTATATTTAAAATATTGTAGACTTTTTTAAAAAATTAATATAGATGATGAAATAAAAAAGAAAATAATTATTTAAAAATAAAGTCTTATTTATTTATTTATGTTGCATATTTATTAATAGTAAAAAAGAAAAAAAATTGATAGAAAAATTAGAAAAGAGGAGTAACAGAGAATTATGACGTTGGAGAACAAATAAACATAAAGAGAGTTTGGATTTATTAAGAATACAAGTCGAGAGAGAGCATTGGATGGTGGGGGCACGTGCATTTGATCAAACATAAGGCAGATTTCACGTGACGGAGATAGTGGCCAATTTGTTATATTAGCTGTCGCGGTCTTCACATGTCACGATAAATCTCGTTATCTGTGCAGATCCTACGGTTTAAATTGCATCACTGATTGCAAATCCTCTCGTACACCGTGCACCGTTTCCTCTCTCCTTTAACCCCTGTACATTACTTAAAAAATCAATATATATTTATCTTCTTTTATCTTAATTTTAATAAAAATATTATTGATATTAAATTTAATTTTATCTTACTAAATTATATAAATTTAAAAATAAATAAATAATTATTTTTTACAAATTATTTTCTGGTTAATTATATTTAATTTATACCAATTAATAAAAAAATTGCATGAAATTTGAAATATGATAAATTTAGAATGGTTTAAATTTGTATGCTATTTTTTATTATTTTGATTATTGAATTTTAATTTTTAATTTTTAAAATTAAATTAAATTAAATATTTTTAAAATTAAAAATTTATAATATAATGAACTGAATTTATTAGTTATATTTAATTTTTTTGATTCAAATTTAAAATTTAAAATTTAATTTTGAGATGTGTTTGTATAATATTCTTTTTTGATTGGATATGATATCAACTATATCTTGAATCAATCAATTAATTAATTATAAATATATTTTAGTTAACGATTAAAAGTGGATTTGGGTGAGAAAGTTTGATTTTAAATTAAATATATGTAAAACTTTAAATATTATATTTTTAAAAAAGTATATAAAAAAGTAGGGGATTGCATACGTGAAAAATACATAATATATGGAAAGTTTTCAAAAATTATTGACCTTTTTAAATTCATATAAAAAGAAATATTATGAAATTAAAGTGCCTTGATAAAACAATATTAAACCTTTACGTGGAAGTATAAGTAATAATTAAAAACATCAAAAAAGATAAAAATATTCAATATGACAGTAACCATGATTGTCTCAAAATTTAAAACACAGCCATTTATGAACAAATTACATTATTTAAAGACTTTGTTGGTTTTCTTTTGGCCTGGGAAATGTCAAAGGCTTCGTTGGTACGTATCATTCGATGTGATGCATGTTTATTGAATATTATAAAGGAATACGTGTTGTTTGCGCCGTGGATTCATTCTATTAAATTATATTCTATGAGTTATAGTTTTTTAGTTTTAATACAACTTAAAATATTAAATATATTATCTTCATATATATTATATCATTTATTTATTCTACCACCACTTTTTATATGTTCTAACTATAAATAAAAATTAAAAATTAAAAAATAAAAAAATTAACTTATTTCATAATTTAAATATGTTATTTTTATGAGATTTAGAATATTATTTTTAAATGATATTTTTAAAATTTTTTACTTTTAATATTTGTGAAATCTTAATATATATATTTTATACTTATTTATTATTATCAAATTTATAATTATTTTAAATTAAGAAATATATTTATTAAATATATATTTAAAATTTATAAATTAAATGAGCGCTGTATTATTTTTCTATTCTCTCTCTCTCTTTTCCTCTTCATTTTCAGATGAAGGGATAAGAGACAGGAAAAGTCAAAGGACCTTGATTGACCAAAAACATGTGCGACGTGGATTTAAGACTGGACCTGAGCACAGATTTCAATCAAATTAATAACAGGTAATTCAAAATAAAATAAATAAATAAATAAATTTATAAAAAGGATTAAAAACCGGATGTATAAAGCATCAAGATACGTACGAAATAACATAAAGATATTTGAGAAATATAATATTTGATAAATATGCATATTTAATTTTTAATCTTATAGATTATAAACAAAAATAATTTATTAAATTTATAAAAGTAAAATAAATCTTATTTCCATAAATGTCATAAAAAATTATTTTATTATTAATTATATTTAATTTTCAATATAATTAAAATAATAATATAATAAAAATTTAATATATTAAATATCTTACCGACTGATGAATGATAATTAAAAAAATATCCATCAATTAGAACAAAAAAAATGATATGATTTAAATTATCAACTTTCTAAATCAGAATATTAATTTACCAAATCTGAAATATATCATAATAGAGAATACGCTATCTATCCTAAATTGGTAGCCACTTTTCTAAACTATAACATATTTTTTTATTATTTTAATAAGAAAATAATATGCTAAAATTTATTACATTTTTATTAAATTACATTAAAAAATGAAGAAATTAATAATAAAATAAAATATTTTTATTTTATGTTTAAATCTCCTTATTGAATATAATATATATAGGAAAGAAAGTAAAATACATTTCTCGAATAGTACAACCAGAAATAAACCAAGTACAACGTTTTATTGTTTCTTCGGTTCACGCGCCTTCATGTCAACATCATTACTCACTCTCTTTCTTTCTCTCTCTACCCATTTTCTCTCTACCTTGGCTTGTATATAACTTTCGATTCCCCCTCTTCGCCATCCCCACAGAGCACTGCTTTATTTATCTTCTCCAAAACCTAACCCTAATTTTTGTATGGTCATGGCAGATGACAATACCAACAAAAAGCGAGTCAGGGAGGATGAATCGTCTGAATCAGATATACCTGATGTTAAGAGAATAAGAGACGATTTGTTGGACATGCTTGACGATTCCGAGCCTGACTTGAAAAATCTAGATGTTGCCTCAGTAATGAAGAGTTTTGAAGATGAAATATGTTCGGCTCGAGTAGGAGGTGGAGGTAGTGGCAATGCGAGTTCTGATTATTCCGGCGTGGAGTCGCAGCCGGAACTTAGTTACCTTCTAGAAGCTTCAGATGATGAGCTTGGCTTACCCCCTTCGGTAAATAATTCTTGTACTGGCGAGGAATGTGAAAATAATAATGTGAAATCTGATTTGGTACAAGTTGACTCTGCTGACTCTGGTGAAGATGTTGGTTTTTGGGGCTTTGATGAGGAAATACCTAGTTATGAGTCGTTGGAGTTGAAATTCAGTGAAGGTCGCAGCGCCGATGAATATCCGGCGTTTGAGGATGGACTTTTCGAGTATTCCAATGTCTGCTTTGATTATTCCGATCAGACGTGGAGGCTTGGGGCTACGTAGGCTGAGTGAAACAAACGAAAGGAGAAACGTTTCACATCAACGATTCGCCTGATAGTGGTTACAAACGATGTCGTTTCTGTCCAACGGTCCCCTTTTTTTTCTTTTCGGTTTGTACATGATTTGATTTATTTATTTAAGAAATTAGAACAGAAATACATACAGATTTAGACGTAGGAAAGATTCATATGAAAGATGCTGTAACTCAAATGGCAAGTGGGTTATCTTTATCTTTTTCTTTTTCTTTTTCTTTTTTAAAAATGTGTGTCCATATTTTAGCGCCACTTTCTTAGATATACAATATTATTTCCATACCTCATCCTTCCAATTCACATTTTATCCTATTTAAGCATATATGATCACATTTATAATTTTTAGGAATGAGTTTAATTAAATTTTAAACAAGTTTAATAAATATAAATTATATGTTTTTTATTTAAAAAATAAAATAATTATCAATAAAGTATTATATTTTATTATTATTTATAATTTTAAATTAATAATTAAATTGAAAAATAATTATAAATTTATAAATTATACATTTAAAAGTTAATTTATAAATTTTTTAGTAAATTTATTTATGAGGTTAGATGAATTAAGTATTAATTAATAAAAATTATAAATTATTGAATTAATAATTTATAAATTGATGATTCATTTAGACCTTTTGGTTATTCATAATTACAAAAATAAAGTATTATTGTGAGTCAAATGCATTAAAATAAGATTACTTGTTAATTAAGTTTGATGCATTCATTTAATAAATGACATTAGGATCTTAATAAAGTAAATATCCTTTTCTGTAATAGTGTTGGGGTTGGTTGGTCGCTGTATATATATTTATTTGACATTACAAATAAAAACGATATAAGCAATTATGTACTAATTTAAATTTCATGCTACTAACCTAATTCCAATTTTATATTTATAATTAAAATTTTAAATTTAAATATAATAAATTTTACAAAAATCAAATAAAACGGGTTCCAATTCTAGTATTATAACTCCTAATAAATTGCCACCTACTCTTTGCTGGGTCAATTATATCCATATATTTTTGTTATATCTAAATTAACACAAACTATTTATTAAAAATTATCTAAAAAATATTATATATATATATATTGATAATCTTTTGACTGGTTTTATTTCTTAAGGTGGTATATTCGTATTCTGTTAAGATAAGTTCTAAGATATTTATAATTGAGATCAAATATGGTGAATTAATGAAAACTAAAAATAGAATCTATAAATTTTAAACAACTTATTTAGAATTTTGGGATTGCTTTAATAGGATCAGTTAGATTTTAATATTTAAATAAGTAAATTACATGAAAATAAAAATTATAAAGAATTGCTCAAGAATAATATTAATCGCATTTAAATTATAAAAAATGATTGTATATAATTTATCATTGAGCTTTCTCTTTGTGATCAAATAAATCTACATGATTAGACTTTCCTTATCCTATTTGGTTCATGCATCATAATTATACTATAATTAATTATTCTTGCCAATATTTTTTAAATTTTGATATAATTACAAAAAAATATATTTTTAAAAGGGTAAATTTTATATGAAGTTTATAATAAACCTAAAATTCTTATTTATTTTTGGATCGGTAGGTGTGCAATTAAAAAAGAGATGGGCACTTCCATAATGTTCTCACTTTATGGGTCCATTGGGCTTTATTTCTCATAATGTTCTCACAAATCAAATTAAATAGGGATAATTACGGGTTACCTTAATTTTGGAATTCAGTTTTCAGAAAATCTGACTCATTAAATCTTTTTTTCATCTTTCTCTAATTTCTTTTATAGATACAATTTTCAGAATTTTTTTTTTCAAAAATACCAACTTTTCACTATCCCGTAAATTTCTCTTCTCCTTCAAACCATCTTTCATTATCTCGCCGGCATAATCGGCCATTTTTTCCTTCTACAGTCTCCAGTTTTCTCCACTTTCTGATCTTCTCCAAACCCGTTTTTCTTTATTCTATATACAATGTTCAGTTCACAGTTTATTTATTTTTTTCTTCAAACAAGTTACGATGGGTAAAAAGAAAATTGTTAGTTCTAAAATGAAAAAAACGGTTCATATGGGGCAAAGATCGGGGGAGAATGTTCGGATTTCGTCTCCTCTAGTGACCGAACGCCTGATTCTATGAAAAAGAGCTGTCGGAAGCGAATCGGTTGAAAATGGGTCTTCAAAGATACCCAAAAAAATGGATGTTGCGGTTGAGAAAGAACGTAAAGGTTCATGCAAGGTATGTGTTTCACTTTTTATTTGATTTTAAATTGATTGACATTTTTCTTTTTTACATATAAGCTGATTGTTTCATGATTTTCTTTGTTTTGGGCATTATTATATTTCAAATGCTATTTTTCTATTCAAATTTTGTTATTTTTTAAATTAATTGGAAGTATTATTTTGTTTGGTTTCAATGCTGTTATAACTATTAATGTTTATTGTATGTATCAACCGATTTTTCCATGATTTCATTTGTTTTGGGTATTGCTATATTCATATACTATTTACATTCAAATGCTGTTTGCATGCAGATGCTATTTTCTTTGTCATATTATATTCAAATGTTGTTTATTTATATGTCTGTTATTAGTATATTGTAGGTATACGATTGGTTTACATTCGATTTACTATTTATATTAACCCTTGTTTTAGTTCATTTTATGTGGTTGTTGAATAGCTTATTAAACTCGTTTGATATCTTATGGTTTTAGGCATTTTTTTTATTTTTCCTATTTTTGACTTTGTTATTGTTATGTTATGTTTAATTGTTGTTGTTGTTTACTTTCTGTATTCATGATATACATATGGTATACTTTTGGTTTACATGTGGTTGACTTTAGCTGTTTGGTTTTAAATAATGTTGTCACTATCAATGTTGTTTATATTTATAGGTCAATTTTTTCTCTGTTTTCGTTTGTTATGGGATCTGTTATATTCAAATCCTATTTGTATTGAAATGTTGCTCCCTCTGTCATTTTTATATTCAAATGTTATTTGTTTATATGTCTGTTATTTGTTTATATGTCTGTTATTAGTATATTATAGGTTTACGAATGGTTTACATGTGGTTTACTATTTTGTATTAACCTTTTGTTTAGTTTATTTTATGTGGTCGTTGAATAATTTATTCAACTGGTTTGATATCTTATGGTTTGAGGTAGGTGTTTTCTGGTTTTCCTATTTTCACTTTGTTATTGCCATCTTATATTGAATTGCTGTTGTTTACATTTTATGTTTTGATATACATTTGATATGATATGTGGTTTACATGTGGTTTACTATAGGTATTAACATTTGTTTAGTCCCTTTTTATGTGTGTATTTTAAAATGTTTATTAATATATTGTTGATTGTATTCTACATGTGTGTGTTTTCACTTTGTTACTGTCATATTAATTGAGATGTTGTTATTTACATTCTGTATTCATGGTATACATATGATATACTTATGGTTTATATATGGTTGACTTTAGCTTTGTTTATGTTTCTAGTGAACTTATTTTAAGTTTGTTTCTTTTGTATTTGCAGGAATGGGATTTGTTGATTCCACCTAATAGTCATTTTGATGCGAAAATCAACATATGCTTGCATGTAGATATTGTTAATGTCTTGAAAAAGTGATTGACAGATAGTCAATTACAAATATTTAGAAAAAGTTATTTTGGTCATTTTCTAGACATGCCATCATTCGTAATGCAACATCAGTTGATCCATTGTTTGTTATTACGTGAAGTATTTATTAAAAAACCTGATGAATTGTGGATTAATATGAATGGATTTAATTTGAAGTTTGGGATAGGTGAATTTTCTGTGATTACTGGTTTGAAATGTTCAGGTGAGAATGTATTATTGAGATTGACTGATGATAAATGTAGGTTGATTGATGAATATTTTAGTGGGGTTAAATTACTAAATAAGGAAGCATTTCATGATGTATTTATGACTATGAAGCCCCTCTGTGATAAGGATATTGTTAAGGTGGCATTGTTATTTTTCATTCATTTTTTCTTGCTTGCCAACAAGAATGAGAATTTAGTTCCTAGATCTCATTTCCAGCTTGTTGATAGTGAGTTTTTTGAGAAGTATCCATGGGGTAAGGATTCATTTTTATGTACTGTTAAATCATTGAAGAGTAGGTTGAAATCTGCTGCAAAGGCTAACCGTGTTCCGAAGAAGTTTATATATCACTTATTGGGTTGTCCTTATGCATTTCAAGTGTGGTTTTATGATGTATGTGAGTATATAAATGGTATATACAGTGTACGTGTCAATGATGTTATTCCATGGATTCTTAATTGGCATGTATCGACTCAACCTGATTATGATGGTTTGAAGTTGGAGCTTTGTTCAATCAAGCTATCAAAGGTAATCTTCTTTTCATACCTGTTATATTTGCACTTTTTATTCATTTCTCGTATATCACAATTTAAATGAGGATTATGTTTACTTTACAATGCAATTTACATGTTAATGTTTAGTTTACCATAAGCATATGATAGGTTTACATGTGGTTTACGGTGTTAACCTGTTATTCACTTTTAATTTTTTTTCTAGCTGAAGTTGAGAAACATCAGCCCTACTGCAGATGAGAGAATTAAGCTTCAAATCAATGGCTTTTTTGAGAAGGAGAAGGAGAAGGAGAAGGAGAAAGGGAAGGAGAAAGAGAAGGTTGCTGATGATTTTAGTTCATATGATATGAAGGATGATGGTGATGGTTGTAGGTTTGATTTGAAACAAGCCTTTGAGGGTATCAGAGATGACTTAAATGTCATTCATGAGAAGCAAAAAATTCTTGAATCTTATGTTACTGACAGGAGTTCAAAGTTTGATACAAAGATTCAAGAATTGCATATGATGTTGTCTTATATTTGCCAAAAACTTGACTGTGAGATATGTAGTAAAGTAGTTTTTTACATTTGTTATTTATGTTTTTTTATTTCCATATAGTTCTATTTGATAGTTTTTCTATATTTTGTTAATTTTGGTAGGTTGATGAAGAAGAAAAGGTTTAAGTTTGTTTGTTTTTGCTTTATATTTTAGTATACTTACAGTATACCAGTTATATACTTAGTATTTCATGTCATATACCAGTCATATACCTCGCATATACCACTCATATACTTTAAGTATACCTACCATATACTTCTCATATACCATTTTGCAAGATGTAGGCTTATGATATTGTGGACCCTGGAATAGTTAAAGATGACATCGTTGATTCTGAACATGATGAATCTGAATCTATAAGTGAAGATTGAGGTTTACATCATTTTATGCATAAGGGGGAAGCATCTAGCTTAAAAGATATTAGTGAGTCGAAAAGAAAAGATTCTGAAGCTGGTAAAATAATCCCTTATGTTAGTATTATTGGTTTTATTGCATAACAATACAAGAGTTTTGTTGATGAGGTAAAATAAAATTTGATTTATTTTATGAAGTTATATATTTCTTTTGCATGTGTTATATTTCATTTTTAGTCTTTTGTTATGGTTTTAACCTCTTATTTTGATTTGGAAGGATGATGATGATGAAGATATTGACCCCAACCTGCATCTCAAGTTGGTTGATGATATTTTTGCTATTGGAAACAATGTATTTAAGTTTCATAATGTCAATTTCAAAATTTTTAAGGTTTTTCTAATGTTGTTGTATGTACATTCATTGTTAGGATACAAGTGGTGTGGAAAGAGTTATTGGTGATAAAGATTGTGGTAACTTATTTAGTACACCAAAAGTTGAAAGGAGGAATGTTCGTCCAAGTGACGTGTTGAAATCTCCTTACATTCAACAATTCAAGTTGTCAGATAGCAGTGCTTCATCGAAGGCTTCAAAGATTTTGTTAAACGATGTTGTTCATTTGGACAACAAAATTGGTCTAGAAGTGGAAGGTGATTTACTGGTGAATTTCTCAAATTGGCTAGAGGAAGGCCTGAAGAAAAAGAACAAGTAATATTTTTTACTTTATATTTTTACAAGGATTTTTCATTTTAGTTTTTTGTTTAATTTGTATAAATTATTTTGTATTTATAAGGAAAAAGCTGTATTCTCCGAGGACAAATACATTATCTCCACCGTTCAATTTTGTTGTGGATGTTGTGAAGGAGAAGACTTGGTTTCATACCTTACAGCATCCCAGTCGTCCTTTCAATTTATCGGTAAGTTTATAACATTTGTATGGTTTTTAGTATATACTGCATTGTTGCATATATTTTTATAAGATAACAGTATACCTGTTACGCCTGCGTCTAGGACCCTAGTAGTTTGTACGTATACGTATGATT
>CANYBF010041899.1:0-11532 GCA_948192965.1 Dalechampia spathulata
TAAATAAACTTGAACCTTAAGTGTGTGCTTAGGAGCTTTCATTGAACTTAAACAAATGAGCATATTAAGATGGAATACAAATAGATTTGAAAATCCCGAACCCATACTCTGAAGAAACTAAGGTCGTTTTCGACTCTGGAAAAACCTAAGTTTTATTTCCTAGTTTTCAAGTTAATTCAATTGGATTAATAGAAACAAACTAGGTGGCGACTCCACATCATAAAACACGTTGTTTTTCATAAATTAAAACGGAAAAACGCCATTGAGAGCAAGCACCACGGCATCTCACGCCGAACAGCGTGTCGGGCTCCCGCGTCCGGGACGCCCTACTCTTACACAATCTCACTTCCATTTAATTATTATATTTAAAATATATTCTAAATTATTCTATGTCCATTCATATTTATCTATTTATTTTCTTCATAACATTAATTTTCCTATTTTCTCACTTATGACATCATCTTGGTCATTTATGATATCATTATGAAATCATAATGCAAAATACTAATTATACATTTCTAATATTTAAAATTTTTATTCTATATACTTAATAAGACATTATTAATTCATAATTGCTTATTTTCTAAGAAAAATTAATTTAATTTCATTCACTTACATCATCATCACCTAATTATGACATCATAATTAATCCAAATTTTAATTTTGCTAACTTTAGTAAATATCTAATTTAAGTTAACACAAGCACTTTGAGCATAGTTAATCAATCAAATTCAGTATTTTTAACATAGAAATCATCGATTTAGTGCCGCTCAAGGGTCGTTTTAGTAGTTTTCGTCAAAATTCCAATCTTCAACTTTAAAGCTATATACTCTAATCTTATCATATACTCATCATCATAATGATAATTTCACATCATTTTCACATCAATAACATATAAAACATAACATTTCAAGTAGTTTTATAAATGCAATATGTGTGCTCATTTCAGGATATGACATTAAAACATAGGAGTATAAAGTAAATATAAATACTCGTATTCATTGGTCATTTTCGACTTTAGAAATCATATGGAGCTCATGTCGTTTCCTACCTACTAACAAAAAAATATAAGATAGGTCTAGAATATAATAATAACTCATTTTTACACATCTTTCTCTACCATTTTTTTTATTTGACTTCAATCTATTTATTAAGCCATAACAAGCTAAAGAATTCATTCAAACTCAATATATTCATCTAAGCCTAAAGCTAACTCAAATTTGCACAAATAAATAAAAATATTTAAGTAGTAATTGACATAAGCAATAAGTAATTTAAGAAAATTAAAAATTTTTGGTTCCAAAATTGAAATAATTAAAAGAATAAAGCCAAAAATAAATCAAATATATCGAATCAAATTTTGATTTGATTTAGTTTATAGATTTTTACAAAAAGAAATTTGGATTTGATATAATTTTATGTATTATAAAATTTGATTCAATTTGATCATTGGATCAATCAAATGCAACTTTAAATATAGATTTATTATAAATTAATGATGATTTAACGAGAAAGAAGTTTCTTGAAATGCAACGACGAGATCACAAATTGTCAATGAAAAACAATGCATTATCATATGTATCATTAAATCCATTGTTAATTATTCATCAACAAGAACCTTTTTAGTTCGACCATTGGAAGAATTCCTTGCTAAATTGCAATTTTTTAGTGTGCAACTCTACTCATGAAATTTGTATTTAACGTATTTTAACTTTGAGAAATAGAATATAAGTGATTATCAGATTCTTTTTTGTCAAGTAAAATATCTAATTAATATCCAATTTCTGATTAAATTAAAACAATATATCCAGAATTATAATTAATTTTACCATTTTAACACAAGTTTAACCCGAATTGACAATCCACAGGAACCTAGGATTTCTATTTTTCTTTATCTTAGCCCCAAAAAGAAAAAAAGAAAAAGAAAAAAACAAAACCCCTAGCAAGTGCGAAGTGTCAGTCCGACTGAACAGAGTCGATCAAAAGTCATTAGAATCAAAGCCAAATAATATTTTCTAATATCTCTGCTTGTTCACAATGGAATGGCAAAAGCAAAACATGGAGAAAGCATCCATGGACCGCCACGCACGGCAGTATCTCTTTTCCTCAGCCGCCGCCTCCCCCGCCTCCTCCTCCTCTATTCCTGCCACGGAAAACACTGTATGGGCTGACGCTTCGCCGCTCCTGGAAGCCGCCTGTAAAGGTGGTTGTTGTTAATGTTAATTAAATAATATTACCGCTTTCAGTAATCTTTTTTTTTGTATTCCGCTTTTAGTAATCCTTTTTTTTTGTACTCCGTTAGTAATCTAATTGTATTTATGTTTTATTTTTTAATGTTTGATTTCAGAGCTTAGAGATGGAGAGCTTATTCATGGCGACAATTTTAATCTTTTTGCTGCTATGTCTGCTTTAGAGGTAATAATTAATATTTTTCTTACTTCACTCCTTTTTCAATGAACATTTTTAATCAATGTCATTTCATAGCGCTTGCATTTTAGCAGCATTTATATGTATAAGAAAAATCGGTTGTCTATGGCTTTGAATTGTCCAAATTTGTGTTATTAGTATTCATTTCTTCTTTTTTTCTGAATGTTTCATTTGATTTCTGCGATGCCTCAGAATTGGGGAAGTTTTGATCAGTTGGTCAAAATTACTGATTTTGTTAATTTATGATCAATGGCTTAAGTGGTTGTTGCTTTTATTAGATTATGGACCCAAAGATGGATTCGGGTATCATCAGTAGATACTGTTCTGTTGATGAAGCAATTGATGATGGTGCTGCTCCTGTTCCCATTAGCTTTGACAAAACCACTGATGTCCAATGCATCATTGAAATCATGGACCATCTACTAGCATGTGAGGTATTGTTAATGAAGCTTCACATATTGTACACAGACAATTTATTGCGCTTGGATGTAGAGGTCTTTTTTATATATGTAATTATTTAAATTTGTTTTTACCAAAGAGAAACCCGAAAGATATATAAAAAAAACTGTAGTTGCATAATATATTCAAGTGAGTTATGTGCATTTGTTGGTGCATGTTGATCATGTCTTTTCTTCTCCATGCTGGTCTGGTCTCCTGTGTTTATTTCTTCAACATAATATTAACAACCTATGGTCTTGACTGATGTGCGTAGAGAATGGAATGTACCATAGGTCGCAGCAGGGATTCTAACTTTAATTGTTACACTTAATACTAAGAAAGGAATTCTAAACAGCAGTTTTAAATGGCAGGCTACCTGGCACAAGGGTCACTCTCTGGCACAAACTGTCTTCTCTTGCATTTATCTCTTGAGGCCTGAGAGAACGGCATCACATCCTTTGTTGGATTCTTACTGCAAAATTATTCGTGCAACATGCAAAGCAGTTGTTTCAGTTGTATCAGATGCACGTACACATGAAGTAAAGTATTCCAGCAGCTCTTTTGGCCTTTGTTTGTATTGGGAATTGCTTATGGCTTCCAGCTTTAGTATTATATTTTAACGGAAATTGCAAAAATTGTGTCTCCAGCTTTTTTGTGATAAAAAGATGTTTATTGGTGTGCTTTGTTCACCATTAATCTTTATTGTTTCTTTTTGCAGGAAGAGGATCTTTTCACAATGGCTTATGGCCTTCCTCTTACTGTGGATGGGGATGAAAAGTGCCTATCCTTGTTAAATGCTGTTGAAGGAAATATTTCTCGCCAACTCCGTGCTTGTAAAGCCCCATCATCTAAAAGAAAAGTGTTAGAGGGTATTGTATCTCAGGACACTCAAATTTAATATAATTTAGGACCATATATACATGACCAATCACTAGATCTGGTGGTTACTTTTATTTTGTTAACCTAGAGGAATCAATTGTGATTATAAAACTTTAGGATGAAAATGTTTCATAGGTTTGAGAACACTACTCATTGACAAACTGCTTTAAAGTAAGCAAAAAAGAAGAAAATTTTTGAATTGACAGGTCATTTAATTTGTCATAGATTTTTTTTCCCGTCAATTGTCAATGATGGTGCATCAAACATCCCTGTTGACGGTATCCTACTTAGATGGCTTTTACTCGCCAATTAAGAAGTTGTTTATGATAATCAGCTTTGTTAGTATCTCTTTCTTAAAGACTTAATCACTTAAACTTGAGACCTCACTATTAATCTAAATGCTGCTAGCATTTACAAGGTATACTTAACATATCTACATTTTCTAATAGAACCAGAAGTGGGTATCATGATATAGTAAGCCAAATATTTTGTAATTGAGCAAGCATCAATACCTGAAAGATCCATGTTATAAGTGAAAATTTCATATTCAACAATAAGTAGAATGAAAATTTTTGGTATTATGTTCATGATCTTATTATAGCATTCATTTCTTAGCCTAAGTAATTGCATAATCACCTTCTAAGGTTAATGTTGTTTAGAGATCAATTATATGTTTATCTGGTTAGTTTTAGTAGCTTATAACTTCTTAATCACTAATGCTGAATTATAATTTGTTTTTTTTAATATTTTTACTTATTTAACAGATGTAGAGCCATTACAAAATGATCTTGATCTGGAGGAAGGCTATTGCAAAGCATTGTTGTGCCGCATACGCTTTCGTAAGGTCTTATCATGTGTTTGTGCTTAATTGTTTTGGGTAATATTAATTCCTGCCTGTAAATTATTTTCTTCTCATTCTTATGGCATGTGTTACTTGAATTTCTTTTCTAGATATTTTAATATCCATGGTCATAATCAAAGTTCAAGCGTTGGTTACTTTGGTTTGTGATTGTATTTAGACACTTTAAGCTTTTCATCAAGGCAAAAAGCTATGATTACATGAGGATGCAAGATACTTCTCTTTCTAGTTTATGTAAAACTTTAATGTTAAAAGACAAATGTGAAGCTACTAGCACTTGGTTTATCAAGTTCTGGAAGCATGTCCTTCCATCTTGCTTTATTCTTCTTTTTCATCTGTTTGTTCTCTTGATTTGCTACTTGAGTTGAGAAGATTGGTCATATTCTTTTTATACCACTTGAAGTGCATGTTTGCATTATAGAGCTATACTTTTCTATTTTTTGTTGTAATGTCATCTTCTTTTTCATCTATTTTCTCCTTTTCCATGGCTTATCAACAATTGGGTTTGATGATGACATGTTTTACTTGTCTATTCCTTTCTCTTCTGCTTTTCCCTATTACAACAACTAATAATAATATACTTGATTTGTTTATGTTTGTTAGAATTTTTTTTAATTCCTTTGCATCCACTCTTAGCGAATGTCCTTGTTTATGTACCAATTATTTGCTTACATTTAGGTATGACCATGACTACATTGTTCTAATTGTCTTTTTAACATCATTTCTTCTACTTTCAGCATTTTTTCCACCTTCTTACTTGTTTGCGAAGACCACAAGGTAGAGGTGTAGAGTTGGCTAGAAAGCATATAACTGCTTGCATGACAGAGCTAGAATCCATGTATAAATCAACAGAATTCCTTGTGTCAAATGCTCGTGGAGCTTGTGAAGATGATATAGCAGGTAGAACAACTGCTTCTGGATGTCAACCTATTGGGTTTGATGCTACTTTAAACAGTAGAACCTCTGCCCCTACTCCACCACGATCTATTAAAATTCTTAACTGGAAAAAGGTGAGAAGTTTGGAAATACTGCTGGTAGTTATATTCATTTACGACTTTGTTGAAGTATCTTACCTTTGTTTTTGCAAGGCCATTGAGTACTTCCGAAAACTTTTTCATGATCTTGATCATATGTGCACTTACTCACTGGACCCATCTTTGGAAGTTCTCTTGCGCTTTGTGGTGCAATTTCAAAAGTCTCAACCTGATCTGGTTGCAAGAGCGCATCTCCAGGTTTTCTTTAACTTCCTCATTATCTTTCTAATTGGAAATTTCTTTATTCCTTTCCAAATAAGAAAAAGAAAAGGAAAAAAAACCCATACGTTATATGGCTTCTTAGATTTAGGTGGTTAACTTCTGGACAAGAAGGATTCTCAAGTTAATACCCGCTCCTTCTTTATGTAATTTTCATATTTGTAACCCCTTTCTTTACATTTGCGTGGTTATGCAGCTTCTACTGGTTCAAGATGGAAAACTTTATGGTCGGGATTCAATCTTTGCTGTAATTTCTAGAGCAGCAGGCCTGTCTGAAGTAGCAAAGAGCCATGATATTCAGAAGAACGAATGTATTGTACAACTAGGACAGGTTGATATTCAGAAGAACGAATGTATTGTACAACTAGGACAGGTTCAAAAATTTATTCTAACATGCGTACCATGTAATCTGTGCAGCTAGTGATCAATATGATTAAAATTCTTTGTACAAATGCTGCATGGCAGAGGCGTAAACTTGGCAAAATTTTGCAGGATTGGCGTGTGATTTATGTCCAGGTGGTTCAGTCTTTCTTCTTAACTTCTTGATAACTTATTCAAAGAAGTGTATTTTGCCATTTTAAATTAAACTTTTTTAACCTTACTGGCAGGCATGCATGTTTTTGTTCTTTTGTATATTGATTTTGTGCATGTATCAGAGAATTCACCAACTTGCCATTGAGTACTGACCCTGGCTGTTCTTATCAAGATGATTTAAGAGCTTCTGCTTTCATCCTAACTGATTTTCATTATATCTTTTGGCTAACAGCTAGAACTTGCTTTTACAAAGGAATACAGAGAAGTCTCAAACACTTCCAATGATGAGGTATTTGCTCATTAGTGTTTTAGTTTTTTTTTTCTACAATATTTTTATCATGATACATGCCTCAAATTGTAACGTTCAAAAGGAAAAAGAAACAAACAACTAACAAATAGACAAGATCATGTGATAGTAGCAAGAATTAGAGGCAACAATACGGTAGTCCTTATTCTGAGAAGAAGTTATAGAATAGAATACGGGATAATAGCAGAAATAAGATATAAACATGTTTGAGGAGAACATTATTAATTTTACGAAATACAATACCATGTTCTCTACCTCTATTCTAATCTTTCTCTTGTTAGGTTAATTCTTAACAACTGGTATTAGAGCGCATGTTCTTTTCTGGGCATTCTTCTCTTCTTCTTTCTTTCTTCTTTCATTCTCACCTTCTAATCATGAGTGATCTTCGTCATGATACCCAAAGTTCTGTTCAAGGCAGGCAGGATTGTGAATCATCGGAACCTATGTGTAGCACAGGAATCAGTTCTAGCAACGCTCAGGATGACTATCTACAACAGTTAGATTGCCGTTTTGGACTTCTAGAAACTAAATTGGAAGCCCTGCAATTGGATCATAACAGAAAGATGGAGGCTCTTCTTTTGGAACAACAATCCTTTCGTTTAGAGCACAAGTCCCAACTTTTCTATGAGGATTTACGAAGTGAGAATTAGAAATCAGTTGCCTATCTCACCTAGTTAATCCAAGGTACTTCAGGAAATGGTAGCACCAGTGCTAGTCCAGCCGTGACTCGGGGTAAATAAACAACCTACACCTTCGATTCCCCGAGATCTGAGGGGGGTATTTTGCCTACACCTGTAGATCGACATGCAAACCTTCATCTAGAACTGATAAGATCTGAACGAACCCTATTGTCGTCGGTCGAGTTGATCATAGGTCATCAGATCTGATCACCCATGAAAGACTGTTTATCCAGAAATTGTTACCTAAGTGTGAGCTTCCTGTGTATGAAGGCGATGAGGTCCACAGTTGGATTCGTAAGTGTAGAAAATACTATCAGATTTCCAAGGTTCTTGTAACGGATTGTATATATTTAGTAGCTAGATCATAGTGATTATATAACAATCTTAGGAGTAATCTCAGTATATATTTATTTGTTTCCTTTCTTAATAGCTGTTAGGATGTATATATTTCCTACTCATGATCAATCAATATACAGAAAAACTATTTCTCATATTCTACATGGTATCGGTGCTTTTAAGGCTAAAAGTTCTTTTTTTTTTCTGCCCTGTGAGCAGTCCTAATTTCTTCTTCTCCTTCCAACGAGTTTCTTCTCTTTTTGGTTGGTCACCCCTATCGTGTGATTGGATAATCTCACCACCCTCCTCCTCACAACCGCAAGCTCCGATCGGCAATTACCCAGCGTCTGGTGACCGGAACTGCTGGTGCGCGTGAGTCTCACATGCCGCTCCTATTTTCTGCCTTCTTCTCACATGTCGGCGCGTGTGCACGCATGGACGGTCCTCTGTGACTTTGATTCTATCTTGAAGCTCGGTTTGGTGGATGCATTCTTCTCTTCTTGTTATTCCTCCATTTCATCTCACTTTTGTGATCTTCAGTGTCTTGTCCCTCTCTTCTATTCAAGACTATGGCATCAGAAAAAATTACAGTGACTGATATTGTTCCAATTCCAACTAAATTCAATGATATCAAGCTCACTGAGAATAATTACTATGATTGGGAGAAGGCTGTTCGCATGTATCTCCTCAGCATTCATCAAGACAAACACATGACTGATGACCTTCCTGTTATGACTAAGCTTGGTGATCCTGTGGCTGACTAATATCTAGAATGGAAACAGGAGGATGCTTGCCTCTTCTTACAAATTCGGAATTGCATGTCTGTTGAAGTAATAAGCTTGACCAATCACTGTAATACTGTTAAAGAGTTACTGGATTACCTAGAGTTTCTGTATTCTGGGGAAGGAAATATCACTTGCACCTATGATGTGTGCAAAGCGTTCTGTCGTGCTGACAAACAGGATAAGTCAGTCACTGCTTATTTCACGGATTTCAAGAAGACATATGAAGAACTCAAGACTCTAATGCCGTTCACCCCGGATTTTAAGGTTCAACACACCAATCTTGAGAAAATGGCTATTATGAGTTTTTTGGCTAGGTTACCATCTGAATTTGACACTGCCTGATCACAGAGTCTATCTGGTTCAGAGATTCCCTCTTTGCACGAGACATTTGCTCGTGTTCTTCGTATAGAAGGATCCTCCAACATGGTACAACCTTCTCATAATGCTTTGATTGGTCAAACTAGTATTTTGGGGTCTCCTAGTGGGCGCTCAGTGAATAAAAATGTGCCCATTTATCGCAACAAATCCGAGGTCACCTGTTACTACTGCCATGAAGTTGGACGTACTAAATGTTTTTGCCTAAAATTACAAAATCGCCCAGCTTGAACTCCATCTGTCAATATTGCTTCTTCCAATTCTATTAAGGATTTTGTCTTAATTTCTGGCGCTGACTTTGCCAAATTTGCCCAATACCAACAGGCCATGAAGCATTCATCTACACCTGTCCCTCCTATCGTCAAGTCAGGTAACCAGAACACATGCCTTCTATCCACCTTAACTAAATGGGTTACTGACTCTGGTGCTACAGATCACATGACAGGTAACCCCACCCTTTTTTCTTCTCTTCAAAAACACTATTCCTCTCCTGTTACATTAGCTGATGGCACTACTTCTGTTACTCGCGGTTCCGGTAGTGTTCATCTCAATCCAAATTTGCCTTTGTCTTCTGTTCTTAGTTTACCAAATCTATCCTTTAATATGATCTCTGTGAGTAAATTGACATGTGATCTAAATTGTTCTCTCATTTTTCCCTGGTTATTGCTTGTTTCAGGATCTTACGACGAAGAGGATTATTGGTAAAGGACATGAGTCTGCTGGCCTATACGTCTTTGACAGTCCCATCTCTCACATTTTGGCGTGCTCGCAAATCACTGATCCCTTTGAGACTCATTGTCGGTTAGGTCACCCATCCTTGTCTAGTTTAAAATTATTATACCCGCAATTGAATGGTCTTTCAGCTTTCAATTGTGAGTCGTGTCAATTCACCAAGCATCATCGTAGTCCGTTTGGTCCTAGAGTCAATAAACGAGCTTCTGCTCTCTTTGAGATAGTTTATTCTGATGTATGGGGTCCTTGTCTTGTGTCATCCCCAACCGGTTTCAAATATTTTGTTACTTTTATAGATGATTATTCTCGTGTAACCTAGCCATATTTAATAAAAAATCATTCTGAACATTTTACCCATTTCTCTGCTTTTTGCGCTGAAGTATGTACCCAATTTAATGTCTGTTCAATGCTTGCATAGTGATAATGCTAAAGAATATTTGTCAGACCCTTTTCGCTCTTTTATGCTCCGAAATGGCATCATTCATCAAACCTCATGTGTTGGCACCCCTGCTCAGAATGGTATTGCCAAGTGAAAAAATCGGCATCTTTTAGAAACAGCTCGTGCCCTCTTATTTCAAATGCAAGTCCCTAAATCTTTTTGGGCTGATGCTATCTCTACTGCTTGTTTTCTCATTAACCGAATGCCTTCATCTGTTTTACAAGGTAACATTCCCTTTTCTGTCTTGTTTCCTACAACTCCTATGTTTCCTGTTGCTCCTAAAATATTCGGCTATACGTGTTTTGTTTGCGATGTTCGTCCCCAGCTCACTAAATTAGCTCCTAAATCCTTAAAGTGTCTTTCTGGGTTATTCTCGAGTCCAAAAAGGGTATCGGTGTTATTCTCTTGATCTTCGTAGGTACTTAGTATCTGCTGATGTTGTCTTCTGGGAGTCTCAACCTTTCTTCACTTCTTCTATATCCCAGTCCAGTCCTACTGAGGATGATGCATTCCTACAGTATCAAGTTACTTCTCATATACCCTCCATCATATCGCTCCAACCCTCGGACATATCTCCATTATCCTTTGACATACCTACACCACCTCCACTTCCCCTCAAAACCTCGTTTTGGATAAAAGTATGTTAGGCAGATATGACTTGCTGACTCATGCCTTAAACCAGCCTTGAAGTTTGTGGATCTTGTTCCATTGGACTTAGATGTCCCTATTGCCCTTCGGAAAGGCAAACCTACCTGTACTCATCCTATTTCTTCCTTTGTTTCTTATAATTCTTTGTCTTCATCCACTTGTTCCTTTATTGCCACCCTTGATCCTATCACTATTCCCAAAACTGTTCATGCTGCTTTATCTAATCCCGATTGGCGACAGGCAATGAAAGATGGAATGAATGCTTTGGATGCTAATGGTACATGGACTTTAGTACCCTTACCTACAAGAAAACAGGCCGTTGGTTGTAAATGGGTTTTCACGGTCCAGGTTAACCCTGATGGTTCTGTTTCTCGTTTGAAAGCCTGACTTGTTGCTAAGGGCTATGCTCAAACTTATGGCGTGGATTATTCTGATACCTTCTCCCCTGTTGCCAAAATGACAATAGTTCGCTTATTTAACTCTTTGGCTGCCACACATGATTGGCCTCTCCATCAACTCGACATTAAAAATGCCTTTTTACATGGTGATCTTCAGGAGGAAGTCTACATGGAGCAACCACCAGGGGTTGTTGCTCAAGGGGAGAATGGCAATGTATGTAGACTTCTAAAATCTCTGTATGGTTTGAAACAGAGTCCATGGGCATGGTATGGCAAGTTCAGTGAAGTCCTTCTGTTGAAAGTAAGAATCTGTATATTATTTCAGCACAATTACAGTAATATTTATACATGTACTAATCTACTATAAAGGAAACAAATCTAATCTATTGTATAGGAAATAATCTATTCTAGACATATAGAAAACAATCTAAGAGATCTCCTA
>CANYBF010041910.1:0-20638 GCA_948192965.1 Dalechampia spathulata
AAGTGATGTAAGTTAAGGTTTACATAGTCCTCACACATGTAACTAGAAATTGGTTTGGTTATGCATAACATCAAATTCACCACTTCCACTTTCTTATTCCTTCATCAGTCAATCTAATTCTTTCTTTTATACAATATCAACATAACCTAAAACACCTTCCATCATAAAGAAGAAGAAGAAGAAGAAGATATACACATAGTTAAGCCAAATTAAAAGAAGTGTAAAAGTTGAAACCCACATAGGATCTTACCTTGGAATATTGTTGCTCTTAAATTAGGATGGAAAGAAAATGAGAAAAGGAAGAACTGTATACTTTATGAATAAGGAAGTAAAAACCTAATTTTAATTTGCTTCCTCCTTGTTAATCATATAAAACTTATCTTTGACTTTAATAAAGAAGAAGCCTATCACTTATAGACATTTGGCAATCCCATATTACTTCCTTCTACCATTATATTTCCTCTTATTTCGTGAGGTAGAAGAAGGATCTACGGTATGTCTAAAAGTTACTTTCCATTCATAGATGAAATAGAAATCTTTATATGCTTGTAACTTATTAGTGTATGTAGGAAATTTAACGAATTTAAAAGTTTGAATTAAGAAAGATATATTGTTATACATTTAAGATTGTATTACAAATTAATATATTATTATTTAAACCTTAGTTGCCATGTAAAGGTTTTGGCAGCTGTAAATTGGTAGTTTGAATAGAGTATTGCCTTAACTCTTGTTTATCACAAGGTAATAAGCCTTGTAGTTGATGTTTTTGTTATATGCACACATATATTTAGCTTGTTATGATCACTAGTATGTTGACCTTTAAGGAATTAATATTAATATTAATGATTGAATTATTTTATTTTGCACGTAAATATTTATTTTGTTGGTAATGAAGTAGAAAAATGAGATGATAAAAGAATGATTATTAAAAAGACATTAGCATTAAATGTTATTTAGTAAATTAACCAACCTTAAATGAAAAATGGATTATTAATTTATATGTGAATGTCCTAAACATAAATAACTAATGATAATTAAGTTAAAATAATGAAATTATGATTGGCTACTTGAATTAATAATATATTATCTACATTAGTTTAGTTAGAAATGAATAAAGATATAGGAAGAGAATAAAGATGAAAAATTATAATAAGTATAAGTCTATATTACTTTTTAATAAATTAAATAATCAAAGTAAAAAACATCATTAATATAAAGGTATAATTTTATTAAATAAGTTTATAAGTTATAAATGAATAATGTTGTAAGGAGTTAAATATAATTTAAAAGAATGATTATTTATAAGGTATTAATAATCAATTAATATATATATATTGATTAGAAAGGAATAAGTTTGAAGAATATTGATTACACTAATTACTAATAGTAATATGAATCATTAGTGGACAAATTCCCTTTCTTCACCTTGAACAAAACCTCCTAAATCATAACTTAGGTGGTAGAAAATAGGTTTTAAGGGGATTAATGAGTAGTTTTTGAAAGAGATACTTAATAGAATAGAGAATTGGAAATTACAACATAGAATTAGATAAGGGGGAACTTTGAAGGGGAGCAAGGTTAAATTATTTCTAAATTAAGGTAAATTATGGCTACTTAAATTAATTATTCATGTAGATGTTATAGCTATATCCATTAAATTATATGGTGAATTCATCACATCTAAACTTATGTTAGATATGGTGAGATTTTAAGCTTGTTGAAAGGTGTCTTTATAAGTATCTTGATCCCTTGAGGGCTATTAAGTAACAAAAATAATTGAGTTGGTCATTTAGGCATTTACTTATATGTATCATATACCATAAAATGAGTAATAAGATTTATATATATATATATATATATATATATATATCTGATGAGTGTTTGGGAATCATCAACCTTTATGAGGAATTACTCCTACCCTAATTTGTTAGAATAATTAACCAATTATTGTGATTTATATAATGTAAAAGATGAATCATTTTATGCTTGCACTTTAGGCGCTTGAATTGTATGAGTTACAGTGATAATTAATCATATTAGTTATTAAAAATGGAGTTAATGAACTATGACAACTGTTGAATTAAGAAACTAAGTGTGTATGGCTTGCTGTCTTATGGGGAAGTTATATGGTGATTAAGTTAGGAAGCTTAAAAAGGGACTGAATTAATATGCAACTATATGAAAGAAACAAATCACTATAGATGTAATCAACCCTTAGAATGCATGTAAACTTTCATGCTTGTAATAGTTTGAATAAGCAGATTATTGGGAGGTAAGTTCATATTAAAGTAATAATAAAATAATAATAATAAATAAATAAATATCATAATGACAATAATAATAATTAGATTAAAATTAGATGGATGTGGGAGAGGGTGTTTTGTAGACTAAGTCAAAGTTTGGAGCTGGAACATTGACATTTAACAATGTTACTAGAGTAGGTGTTATGATTACAATAGAATTATTAGATGAATGAATAATTATCATGCCTGGAAGTAAGGATTGAGAAATAAGCTGGTGAAAGTGTATGCGTTTTAGTCAATAGTATGGATGATGTGGGATGGAGTTAATGTTATTGTTTACTCAACCTATAATTAGAAGGGAATGTGTGTGCAAGTGTCAACATAAGAAATTAAGGGATACTTGGGCATATGCTAGGTAAGAAGTGAGTTAAAGCTCAAGCAGCTAGAATAAATGAGAAACCTTTAATTGTTTAAATCACATAAGTTCTAAGAAATCAAGAATATCGAATTGATTAAATTAAGGAGATACAGTTTTGTAGTTGTATAACTTTATGCAAGATTAAAGTAGCAAGATGTAACTATTTTAAGGTTATGTGTTCCTAGAATTTTAAGTGATTCTGAAGCTCAATAAAACTTATTAAAACTATATGTTGGACTGCTAATTAGACCAACTTCATTTAAATCATTATCACCCTTGGTAAGCCTACAACCCATGGTGAACCATCAATCATCCTACGGATTAGGAAACTGGTTATGCTCCTTAAGTGTGAGACCAACACTTAAGGTTAATCAGGTGAACATAATTAATCTCATTGGATCATACACACACACTACATATACATGAATTTCTAAATGCATGATGTAATTTTAGGATAAAATGTGAGTCTAACTAATGTGCATAATTAATGTGTTAGAATATTAAGCTGAAATCATGGTACTAAATAATAAACAATTGGGGGATGGAATGCAGGCATGGTTATTATGCCCAAAAGCTATAAGAATGTGTTTGAATCATGGACCATGTTGGTGAGCTAAACTTTGAATCCTAAATCAGTTCAATAATAACTTTGACTTATGAATTTCCAAGGAGTTAATGCATGGATACTAGTTGGTATCAATTTTAGTATTAATACTAATGAAAACTATGAAATATTAAGTTATAGAATATACATGTACTTGTTTGTTATTTTTAAAAAATATTCTAGTAGTTACATAATTATTCATACCATTTTATGTATAAGTCACTTTTATGAGGGATATTGAATAAGCAACTCTTTCAAGAGCTTTGCCTAAATATGCTTAGAAAATAAATAAATAACATAATATTAGAAAATGGTTGAATGAATTTCTAAATTCGAAATGTGTACATTATATGTATAGATTAGTAAATACTTGATTAAAAACTAAATTAAATAAAGGATTAAGACCTTAATGTCATACAAAAATATGATTTATGTTTACAAAGTATACAAATTATTAAGCATTAAGTTACGCTGCCAATTGAATTATTGTATAAATTCATTTGGCTATGAGTAATAAAGAATTAAAATGCAATTTGAGGATAAACAAATTAATACTCAAATCTGACAGATAAGTAATAGTAAGGTAGAAATAAGTTTATGCTTAATTAACATTAACGCCTTATATGAGATTATTGGGTAAATGCATAGTCTATCCAAAGGTAAAAATAATATAATAAGATTATCGATTAATGCTTTATGGTTATTCATCATTTATTTGGTGATTTAATTAAGGAAATAAAGATTTCTTAATAAGTTAGTACAATTTAAATATAGCAAGTTATGAACGCTTGATGGACATTTTGGTTGATATACTTGTATAAATTAATTTCATATATTTTAATGAAGATTATTTACTCATACATTTAGTACTATTAATGTCTTACTTATATACATCATGATATAATAGTGAATGATACAGGCTATGTTTACACTTTTTCACCGCTAGTATTATTCATGAAATCCACCGTGAAATTAAATGCTTATTTAAAAGTAATTATTTTATAATTAGTAGTTTAATCTTCTTTTATTATTCACTTGATGATTCTTGCTTAAGAATGAGATTGTATCAAGCTAGAAATGAAAAGTAAGCATTAGATTACTTATATATAATTGCAAAAGGTTACGAACGTTCAAATAGCATGATAGACTAACATGTCAACATGGCCAATGCTTAGTATTGGGAATTATGATTGTTAAGATATATGCTTAGTTATCAGAAATAGTTATATCATAAATTAGTTAATTTTTCTTATTTTAGCAAATTATGAATGCTAGAGGAGCGTGTTAATTAATGTGCTTACATGAATTAATATTTTTTTTAGTGAAGTGATGGCTATTTGCTTATATGTCAAGAATTATTGGTGAACTAATATATAATGGATTGAAGATGAATGAATGATCTCTGTTTGTGCTTAATAATAGTTATATTGTAAATGAAATTCATAGGTAAAATAAAAGGCTTAATGATTCAAGCATTGTATTATAAAATATTATGAATATTTGGTTATTATTTATTAATATTGGATAGGTGATATATTGATATATCTTAGAATATTTTTGATTTATAATTATGCAATCATTACATAAATGCATACACGATAAAATCATGCATCATATATCATTAACATGACATTTTGAAAGAATAAGAGAGACATAGTTATATATATAAGTATGTGTGTGTGTATATATATATATATATATATAATTGGTGAAACATGCTCCTGTAGTGTGATCAATAGAAACCGTATACTTAGGAATTCACTAATCACTTTACAAAGGATCTGTAAATTTTTTTTAATGTCTTCTTTCTGATACATCTTGCTCAGTTGCATAAATCCATTGGTAATCACAATAAGGCGGTTGTACATTTTTGAAATTGATCCATTCGCCTTCATGGTAAACAACTTATATTGATGAGTTAACAGCTGAATCTTCTTGGTTCAGACTTGATTTATGTCTTCATGATGAGTCTCTGAGGCATCCCATATGCACAATACAGCATATGGGATGGAATATATGTCGACAAAATATATCCAATTTACTTTCATTATTATTAGTTTTATAACATGTGACTTCAACATCACCTATCGTATAAATCATTCACATAATTTATATAGCATGCTATCTAACAACCTTCTTATATAAACATTATTTATAATATTTATATACATCACACATCATATATTTATAACATCTCTACTAAATTTACATGCATAAAATATTTTACTGCCCATAATTACACACTGATAGTTGCGCTAATAAAAATATTCACTAAGAATACATTATATTATCAAAAATGTATTTATGAGGATCATACATGACTCAAATTATCCTGATTGCCCTGGTTATTTTTTGATCCGGTTGCCTCTTTTGACTACCTTGACTTGCATTCATCAAATGATGAACATTGAGTATAAAACTCAGTGGTTCTCAATGATAGGTACAATGTAATTTAAATTAGAGTTTCATAAGATATTAGCAATTATAGACTAAACATAGGGAATTGAAAGTCCTGTGGAAGTATGGTAACACGCACTCTATTTATAATGGTTCGGCACAACTCTTTGTCTGCGTCCACTTCTCCTAAGTTTTCCACTTAGAGTTCCACTAAACCAATCAATCAATACAACAAAGGATTCCACAACAAGAATCCTAACCCTAGTGTTTTCAAGCTCACACTCAAACCTTTACAATCAATATCAGTCTCACAATTAATAAACTCTTAATTACAAGATAATGCCCTAAGCATTAATCACACACTAACCCAAGATTACAATAACCAACGCTTAAGTTATGAAAGTAAAGTACAATGAGAGTGTACAACACAAGATTGAGTTTCTAACAAGCTAACTTATTTATTAATAAAGTTCACAATAGTATAAAAGCTTTGTACAAAGAAACTAGTCATTAGAGTAGTAAATGCATTGTCAATCTTATGAAATAAATCCATTAGAAAGCTTTTAAAAACTTTCTACAAATGCACGTACAACCGTATGGATACCTGTATGCCCATACTGCTTTAAAAATAGCAATATATAAAACATGCCGTAAGCTTGGTATGCCCGTACAACCCATTGGTATGCCTATACCAAAGCTACTGGAAAATTTTAATATAGTATGAATGCTTGGTACAGCCGTACCATTCCTTGGTACGCCCGCACTAAAGCTACTGGAACTTTTCACAATATTTGGTATGCTTGTACCATCCATTGGTACACCCGTACCAAGGCTACTGGAACTTTTCATAATATTTGGTACACCCGTACCATAACATACAAATCAAATTTGACTTGGTGTGGTCAGTTGTATGATCGTACCATACAAAATACAATAATGGTACGCCTGTACCAAATTTGGTACACCCATACCAAATCTGGTACGCCCGTATCGTACATAGTAAAGTCAAATTTATTTGGTATGGTCAACCGTATGGCCTTACTATAAAGTACAAAGTAGTGGTACGCCCGCACCATATCCAAAATCATACTTTAACTTGAAATTAACTTAAATTGATTTAAACAAAATACATACATCAAAATCCTAGGTTTAACAGGAAGAATATAAACTATATTTAACATCTCACCAATAATCTCTAAAAGTATTTCAAATATTTCAATAACAAGGTCATCATTGTATATCCATATCACATGAAAATCATATTAGCTTGGCTGAAGTCCATATAGTTATTTGTATATCTCAAAGTATGAAACTTCCATGTTGAGTATAATAATAATAGTAATTATGGCTGACATTCTCTCTACCTCTATCATTTTGTCATTTTTATTCACAAGACAACAATTATATATTATATATGCTAATGATTGTAAATGCATTGCATTCTGCTTTATGCTATCATTTCATCTTAGTAGGATAATAATGATATGTTATATCAATTATCGAATGCGAATGCTTTGCACTTTCTTCTTTACTCCATTTCACTATCACATGCGAATGCTATCATGTGATATGTTATATTCACATGATGCATTGAGGTGGGAATCAAACTCAACTTGTCTCAAGAACAATCATATCATCATACTGTGCATAAAACATAAATGATATAAAAGAAGATTAAAAGTAATGAAACGATGCAAAATAATGCAAAGTACAAAGCAAAATAAGAATCAAATGCAAATAAATGAATGCTATGTAAAATGAGATAAAATTATGCAAAAGATATAAAAAATTGAGCATAAAAGTTATAAAATATAGTTGAAAAAATTGAAATATAATAGTTAAAAAATAGTGTAACAAATATATTTAATAAAATATTAAATTATAAAAAATATTCATCCAATAATAAAATTAAATTTTTAATATAAATTATATATATTTAATAGTTCATAAAAAATAATATAATATACATCAATATTTTAATAAAATAATTACATATCCTTTTTAATCATTTTAATAATAAATGTATTTATAAGTTAATTTTTATCAAATACTTTTATCTATTTATCATTATAAGTTTTTTAACTAAGCATTTAACTATTTAAAATTTATAATATCTATAAACTTAAATTCATTTATAACTATTAAATATTTATAAATTAATTTTTATAAATTAAATATAAAAATGATATTTTAAATTTCATTGCTAAAGTAAAATTTTTGATTTAAAACCCAAAATAATGGAAAATAATAGATTTGGGGCTTCAATGTGCTTCAAGAAGCTTCTTTGGTGTTGTGGAGAGAACAAGTATAGGAAAGTGTATTGAAATGCGTGTTAACTTCCATCATATCTTTTATATAATTCTGACCCAATCAAACCAAATTTCACCTTACTTCCCATTTTTTCTTCCAACTTTTTGAGAAATTTTAGCATTTAATTTTGATTTTTTTCAAAAATACAGAAAACCTTTAAACATTTCAAATATATGAAAATATGTTTTTTTCTAAAATAATATAAAGATCAAACAATTAATTTTAAAATATAAATTTTAAAAAAATTAATTAAAAAATATATCATATATTTAAAATATACATATTATATATTAAAAAATATTATTTAAATATATATTAAATATTTAAAAAATATATTTTGAATGTCTTAAATTATAAATTTTTCAATATTAATTTACAATAAAATAAAAGAAAATATATGTATTATATGTAAAAAAAAAGTGGGAAGAATATTTTTAAAATAAAAAGTGGTCATGATATTTTTCAAATTAAGAAAAAGATTTTCGAATATGTTTATAAATATTTTGAGAAAAATGGTACTTTAAATATTCGACGGATGAACTTGTTTTCTTAATCAAGAGGTTCCCGTAGTTTCTCATTTGATCAATCGATTGGACCAAGCAATAACTTTTAGGAATATTATATTGCAATCAACTAGAATTTTTGATTTAATTAAGAAGCTGTCGTAAAAGGATTATAGATTTATGCATATTATTTTTTATAATTTCAAGTTTCATGCAAGTAAATTCAATTCTTAAAGATGTTTATCGGAATTCCTCCTCTGCATCATTTAGCACTCCAAGAAAATATAACCCATGTCCCATACTCTTCTTCTTATAAAATTCATTATCCGATAGTTGACAGTTTCATGTTGTCCCTTCATTTCCGTCTTCAAAGCCTTTTCCATGGAGATCTCTAAACATAACGAAGATAATCATGGCAATGGAGTTTGCCCCTTTGGTAGCAAAACAAGTGAAGAGAGAAAGAGTCTATTCGAAAAACTAAAATGCTGCCTCCTAAAATTCGCCATGGATGGAGTTGAAAAGATGTTAGTGGATCGTAACAGGTTGAAGAATAACTCTATTCCTGACTCAAGTCGGACATTTTTATTCGATCATGGAGAGGAATGGGGTTCTACCTCAAAGCCAAGTTACCAAGATGGTGAAGAGCTTGCTTCCGAGAAAAAAAGAAATGGAAGAAATGTTACATTGCAAGGAAATAGCAGAGAACCAACACTGAAGGATGAGGAAGGGAATTATGCTTCAGAAGGATACAATGAGAATGTTGTTGGTTTTAACTTTCTTGCCTTTGTTTCTGCATTGCTGATGAGGTTTATGGGATTTCACTTTAATCTTTTGGTCAACTTTTTCACTTTTCCAATTTGCTTCTTCCTCATGTTGATGATGTTTCCTGTCAAAACTATAAGCCATGTTAGTGGGTATTTAATGAAGAAACTGATGACACTTTTGGGTATTTATAGGAGAAGAGTGAAGGAGAAGGCTCAGAAATCAATGAGAAACTTGGCTTTCAGGATTGGATTTGGATTGCTATGGTCAAGCTACGTGTTCTTATTGCTTTTAGGACTCGTCACCTCAGCTTTCATTTTTGGAGGTCTAGTGATGAGAAAAGTAGTAGAGAAACCTATTCAGGAAATAGATATCCTTCTCAACTTTGACTATACAGAAACAAGTCCAGTGGCTTATGTACCCATAATGCCTTTCTCCGGCGCCGGAGATGCTCCGGTCTTGGTTCCCATGCAAGTCGAAGCTCGTCTAATTCCTCGCAACCATAGATTGCAGCTGACTGTTTCATTGACACTGCCAGAATCCGAATACAACCGCAAACTAGGTATTTTTCAGGTATATTTTCCGTTTTCTTCTATGTATTTTTAAATAAATGAGTTCCTAATGAACTTGAAACCTTACAGCCTAAAGAAATATTTGGATAATGGGTAGTCTTGTAAAACAAAAACATAAATACCACAGTGCATAGACGCAAGTGACATTGTCTTGCTTTGTATTGTCAAGGTGAGGGTGGAGTTCATATCAGCAACTGGCAAAATAACCGCAAGCTCAAGTCATCCATGTATGCTACGTTTTAAAAGCCAACCTATTCGTATTTTCGAAACACTGATTCAGAGTGCTCCTGTTATTGCTGGATATAAATCAGAGTCTCAAACTTTGGACATAAAAATTAATGAATTCATCGAAGGATTTGAGCCAATTGCATACCTGAAAGTGGTGTTAGAATCTCGAGCAGAATATAAATCAGGAGCAGGCATTCCTGAAATATACAAAGCATCATTGTCTCTGGAATCTGATCTCCCACATTTGAAAAGATTCATATGGAACTGGAGGAAAACCATATTTGTATGGACAGGCATTGTCATGTTTTTGACAGAGCTGATGTTTCTTTTAGTCTGCTGCAAACCTGTAATCGTGCCAAGAGGAAGGCCGATGATAGCCTACATGAAAAAGGAACATCAGAACCATAATTTGCTGAACTAGAAACGGATGATCAATTGCTAACTTGTCTATGAATGATGAATATGATAGTATCAGAAGGGGAACAATTTGCTTTTTTAATCAAGGATAAATAATAGTGGCAGTGTGAAATAAATAAAGACTGCAAAGATTTGAATCTTAATTTTTTGTGTGATGGTTACTGCATTGCTTGTTCTTTAAATTCTTTCTCCATTTGATTTCAAGATCTTATAGTAGAAAAATGTTTCATTGTCATTTTCTGAAAAGTAATTTTAAAAGTTTTAGCTCCAAAAATGTGAGGAATATCTGAGAGGATGTATATGTTGAAAAAAAACCTTGTAAAGTAACAATAAAAAGCTTGAGCTTTGAATTGTATTCATTGTCATAAATGAACTATTTTCTAAAACCCAACTCATCTAATCTTCATAAGTTCAAATGTAAACATTTTCTTTTAAAGCCTTTAGAAAACTTATAAACTTTAGATGTGGAGCATAAGTTTTTTAAATATATATATACTACAACAATTCCAATATATTTAAAAAGATTTTTATAATAATTCAAGTGAGAAAAAATTTTATTGGGTTAAAACATGAATGTAGGTATATTTTGATATTGGTGTCTTTCAAACTATGAACTAGCTCTAGATTGATAAGTCATAATATACAAAGATTTGATAAAGCAAGCTTTATGAACCAATAACTCTCTATTATATGTTAGAGATCTTATCAATCATACTACATCATCATTATTCTTGTTGTTAGTGTTGTTTTGTGCTAATAAGTCATGCATTTGTTTAGTAGTTTTAAGTGCTTTAGAAATCATGTCATAATTCATAGAAGCAGCCACATTTCACACTTAGGTGATATCATTAAGTGTGCATTGTGCTTTACATATCACTTATAAAAGGGATATAATAATTGTTAGGAACTTTTAGTTTATCCTCTCATTTAATTTAATTCTAACATAACTCACATCTTAGGACATAGCTAATAATGCTAGTAGAACTAACATATGATCTATTGTTATCCATATGAACCTTGTTCATGAGATCTCTAATCATTAAGGTCAAGTTATTATCATTGTTAATTTCTTAAATTGGCTTAAGCCTCATTCCCCTCAATGTTTCATGTATTAATTTCTTGACCAATGGTTTGGTTAAAGGATCAACTAGATTTACTTTTGAGTTTACATAATTAATCAATATAACCCGTTATTTTAACAATTGCTTAACTACATGAATATGTCTACTTTTATTATTAAAGGTTTTATTTTCGCAATGGCTATTGTTAGTTGATAATTATAATATGTAGACATTAAAGAATTCAACATTCTTTATCTCAATAATAGTCATGCAATCAAGTACATCACTTTTTAACGTAATGAATCTATATACAACGTTATGTATGATGTAATTAATAAACATGTAATCAAAACTTTTAGATCTTATTTTCCTTTTTTAAGATCAGGTAGCATAACCTTAACAAGACACCCCCACATTTTCAAATAATTAAGGTTATGTTTATAACCTTTCCATAACTCATACGGTATCTTATTGGTTCTCTTAAAAGGAATTTTATTTTTTAGATGACATATAGAAAGCAAAGCTTTACCCCATAAATTATCTGATGTACAAGAACTAACAAGTAAAACATTCATCATTTCTTTTAAGATGCTAGTTTTTATTTTAGCTACTCCACTAGATTTAGGTAGGTAAGGAGATGTTCTATCATGAATTAGGCCTTCTTTTTCATAATATTCATTGAAGAAAAAGTATTTACTACCTATATTAGATTTAATTCTTTTTATTTTCTTATTTAATTGATTTTTCAACTTCTATTTTATATATAAAAAATATATCAAAAGCTTCATCTTTATATTTAAGTAAAAATATGTTAATATATCTAGAAAAATCATCAATAAAAGTTATATAATATTTTTTATCACCTTTAGTCATAGTTTATTTTAAATCACCTAGATTACTATGAATAAGACTAAGTAATTCACTTTCTCTATGCATAAAATGATATGTTTTCTTAATTAATTTTGATTATACACATATTTCACATTTATTTGTAAAAGACTTACTAAGTATAGAAATAAAACTAACATGTTAAATTCTTTTAAGATAAGCATAGTTAACATGTTCTAATCCATCATCCTTGATATTGTTTTTATTAATCATAAATTTCAAATTTTATTTAGCTTCTTTATACAAAGAGATAATTAGAAAGTGTGCTTAGAATGGTATGTCTACAGACCTTATTACCATATGTCCAAATTTTCATATGCTTTATAGCGGAAGAGTTAATTAGCTTGGCATTTGAAAAAGCAACAACTTCATGCATGTCCAAAATGGAGAAAATACTCTCTTTTCATTGCCTTAAATTCTTGCCATGAAACACTTTGATATTTCAAAGGACAAGAAAAGGCTTAGCATATGGAGTGCCATGTATCATGATCATTAATATAAAAGTTGTTAGAGGTGGTTGTAAACTAGCAAGTACAAAAGGGCTAAGAGCTAGAGGTGCAAAAATAGGACCAATGGATATCGAAACTAGTGGTGCAAAAGTTAAGGCATTAGTAAGAATAGAGGCAAAAGCAAAAGTCATAGTTCCTTTAGATTGTTGGAAAAAATTATGTAAAGTAGCAATAGGAAGCTTGAAAAGTGAATTGTATTTACCATCATAAAGGGAATATTTTATAATGGTAATAAGCAAAACACGAAATTCCTCCAAGTATAAAACAAGCTATTTTGAATATAGACCCAAGTGATAGAAACAACAAGAAAGAGAAGAAGAAAACCTAATAGAGAAGAAAAAACAAAGAGGAAGAAGTATTTTTTAAGAGCAATATGTGGATGTAAACATAGTAAAATAATGGAACATTATGGAGGATGAATTGAGGAGAAAAATATTGCATTACAATATTATGGAATATTAGATTGAACTAAAAAATATGAAAAAAATAGGACATGACTTTGCAAATTTCTACAACTAATTTTATAAATTTTTATGTTAAGAAAAACTAATTGTCATGAAAAATACAATTTTAAAGGTAAGTTAATAATTTTATTTACTTCTTTCAATTTGAAAAAATAAAATAAATGTAAAAACCTTAAAAAGCTTCTTGACTTGTTTATACCATGTGCATGGGAAATTGATGGATTGTACTACATTTAGGCTTTTAGCTTGTTTCTAGTGTACATGAGCCCAATCCCTTATTTCATCTTTATAAGCTCAAGTAGAAACATTTTCTTATAAAGGCTTAAGAAACCTTTTAAACTTTATACGTAAGACAAAAGTAATTTTTTAAATATATATATACAACAACAACAACAACAACAATAATAAAGATATTTATAAGAGAATAAAAGGACATAATATATCATTTATCATACTTGTATGAGCCAAGTTAACAAGTAAAACTGTAATGATAATTTAAATAGAGATTTATGTACATAAATCACTTAAGGATCAAATCGTATCAAAAAAAATTCACATGCCTTGTATTTTTTATATATTTTTGTTATTTATATTGTACATAAGTCATTTAATTCAACTTGAACTCTAGGAACATTCAACAAAATAAATGATTAAAGGAATAATTGATTATTATAGTAGTTGTGAGCAATTTTTTAATGTTTAATTATTGGCTAATAGTGTTTAGGTTAGTTTTTAAATCAAAAATATTCAAAAAATATAAAATATTAATCTCCAACCTCTAGGAGAACTAACTGTTTATTAACCACCCCTAAACTTCTAAACATTAATTAATTTTGAACGTTACCAAACAATATAAATTAAAAGAAGAGTATTTTGGTCAAATCAAAATACTAAACACTCTATAAAACATTATTGTCAAATACACCATAATAAACACCAATTTTATAAATTTTAGAGACCGTAAAAATTAAAAGTTTAACAATTTTTACTATTGACCTATTAAAGAAAATTAAAATATTGTTTACATTATAAATTGAAATCAAAACATAATTCAATTAAAGGAATAAAAATAATATCACGAAGTATTTTTAAAATCTCATCAAAATCATAAAATTTTACTATTGATATCAACTATAGAATTCAATTTTGTATTGGATTAAACATTTCAAACATATTCATCATACAAATTCAATATGAAAATTTAAAAATAGCTCAAATAATTTTATGAACAACCTTTTGTGTTTGTAAACTTAAAAATGGCTATTAAAATCAATATGCTTATATTTACATTGTAGGTCAAACAAGTATTGGTAATCAAAATTAACAATTGGTCCTTTAAATCATCTTCATATTACTTTACCCCATTTCATGTTCAAAAGGATGATATTGAATAAATGTGCCATTTAACATAATCAATGATTTTTTGTGCGTACAAATCATCTATTTATCCTTTTAAAGTTTTGTACACTCTTAAAGTTAATAAATAATTAAACTTCATCATATAACATCTTTTAAATCCTAAGTCTCTCTAAATTATTATTGATTACTAATGCATCATGATATGGGTAGGAGATATGTCAAACATCTTGACACCCAAATGTTATGTTTATCTCATCTTTTAAGATTGTTATTATTGACTTTCATTACATTTTAGATGAGTAATCCTTGCTTTCTCCACCTGAAATGATGTCTATAGCCTTATCACTCATTAAATACTTTGAATGATAATAATTTTTTCAAAAAATAATCATAATAATATGAAACTACTATCTCTCTAAAATTTAATATAAAAAATAAATAAATAAGAAATTATATTTACATATAAGTATTAACTTTTATCTAAATTGGTTTTACTTAAATGTAAAAAAACTATATTCAAATGTAAATATAAATTGTTTAAAAAATTGTATTTTAATGTAAATATTACTTTTTATCTAAATTATATATATAAATAGTATGTATACTACTACATGAACAGTGATCATTAGTGAAAGGATAATGTTATCATAAAAGATATAAAAATCACCATAAAATATCTTTAGCAATGAAGATATTCTCGTCATATCCGTCATTATTACCTCTATCATAAAAAAATTTTTATGATAAAAGATATTATTAATCATAATTATATTTTAACGATGGTATACTATAATCACTAATAGTATTAATTTACAACCATAATTAATGCTAATTGCAACGAGTATCCTTTCTTTATTGAAGAAGTCTATGTATGATTATTTTAGTTGCAAGCTCCTTTCGATAACTTTTCATGATCATAAAGATCATCGCTATTGTAAAATTATTATTTATTTATGTAATTATTATGAGTGATTTTACTTAACATTATGAAAAAAAATATGATAATTATTGAAAAGGTTTATAAGTTAATTGATAATTTATAAACAAAGCTTCAAATTTAAAGCACAAAATAAGTATTTGATACAAATATAAAGTTAATATTTATAATTAAGTTTATCTAAACTAACCCCGATATGACTACACAAAAATAACATCACATTCAAAATAATTAAATATCTATATATATGCAAAATGAGTATTGTCAAATTGTATAGAATTATTATATGATTGACATTGTCCACATACTTTGATTTATTGCATCTAAAAGAAAAAGTTTGTAAAAAAATTATTATAATAGAACATGTAGATAAAAGGCTAATATTACAAATTTTAATATATTCTTCCAAGATATTTTAAAAGTCATTAAAGTCATTTTCTTTTTATGAAACCTTAATCCATATTAAGAGATTAAAAGATAATAATTCAATAAATTATATATAATAAGCTTCAAATAGAAGATTTACCTTATAAAAACATCAAAATTTTATAATTGAAGACATAATATTTGTTGTAGATGAGCACATCTAAAAATGTCTGATTGAAAGAACATGTGAAAAAATTTTAAATAATACTAATGAAAAAAAAATCAAAAATAAGAATTTGTAGTGTTAAAATGCATATATATCCTTATATAATCTAATAATGATAAAAGAAAATAAACTAAACTTTTTAAGATATTATAATCTTATACTGATCAAAGCGCATATATAAACTTTACAAAAGGAAAACATGAAATCAATTTATTATTCTAAAAAAACACATATTTTTCCATTAAAATAAAGGAAAATAAAGTTGATGGATTGTATTTTCAGCTTATAGCCATATATCTCAAGATTGTGCAACTTTATATAAACTAAGAAAAGTAGTAATAACATGAATATCATCAGCATATCTTCATACAAATAAATACATGAAGAATATATTAATATGAATAAAAATTCTAGAAATAACCTTATCATCAATTAAGTACTAGTAATTAAATATGAAGTAAAGAAAATAGTATGTAATAGTTTATATTCCATATATCTTGTACTATGCTTTATAAAGCACAAAACAAATTATCAAAAATTCAATGGCTAAGATGCTTTTTGAAGTTGTAAAAAGATAAGCATTAAATTTCTTCTAAAAGAAAAACAAAATGAACAAATAAGTATTTGGGTGTAATATTAAACAAAGTATTATATAAAATGAAAATAATGTTAATAAATTTAAATACAATAGTTGAGACATATTTACTTCTACTTCTTCTTTTTGGGGTTGGTCTTCTTCAGATAAATCAATAGATAAGGAAGATGTTATTGTATTACGTTAATATTCATATTACTGTCAGTTTCCTTTTATATGTTAGGTACATAATATATTTTTCAATTTCTTTTAGCATATTATTAATGGATTTTTTTCCTTTTTATGATTTATAAGTTTTGAATTAAAATAAACACCAATTTTAATATAACTCAAACTTATAAAACACTTACTTGGAATAAGATTAAGTTAATAAAGAAGTAACTTAAGCTAAATAAGGTAAAGCTTGATCATTTCTTTCTTAAGTTAGAAACAACTCCTTCAACTTTTGAAATTCATCTTCCAATGTATTCAAATGATCTTTTATTGCTTAATTTTCTTCTTTAATTGCATGAAGCTTGGCTTCAAGTTCAACTTTCTTAATCATTGGTCCTTTGAAATCTTTAAGTTTTATTCCACCACAATAGCCAATAACATGATATAATATTAAGTATCGAAACATTTTTTAATAACCTTTATATTTGAAATTAAGAGATTTACTTATACCAACTCAAATTTCATCCTAAATGATTAAGAAAAACACAAAATAAGAAAAATAATTTAAGGGAAAGCACAAATAAGAAAAAACAACTAAATGAAAATTATCATATAAAAGTATAAACATACATATTTTTCAATAGTTTTAAGTTCTATTAATTTGTCATTCTTCTTGGGACTCTTAAAAAAGAGTATTGTTTTATCAAGTGATTTTCATCCTTACTTCTGTAATAAAGAAAATAAATTAAGAACAAAGATAAAATTTAGAATTAATTTGATACAATTAATGTACTATTGCTTACCATTTTATATATAATTTCTCTTACAGGCTTACTACTAACTCGATGAGGGATTGTTAAATTTCATACATTTTTTTGCATTTTTATTAATTGATTCCTATATATATGTATGTATGCATATATACATAAAGAGATAGAGAGAGAAATCAAAACCATATGAAAAGTTAAATCATAAACCATGAAAAGTATTGTAAATATAAATAGAAAAAATCATATCTTGAACTTTTTAGAATTAAAGTGAACCTTAACCAACCATTCCCAAGCACCTTTATTAACTCCATTAAGCACATAATTTAATGTTTCTTAGAGAATTAAGTAACTTTCAATATATCAATACCATGAAAACATCCCATATATGGTTCCTTTGATCTTTATCATACTCTTTCCAAGAGATCACGTTTAATGGACAAATAAGATGATTATGAATGTGACACCCAAGGCTGACGAGGGCAGAGAGTGGACGTCGGTGCTAAAGAGAGCATAAACAAGGAGTGGCTCCTGGTAGGCTTCTAGGCAGAGGGACACATGAATGAACTGATCCAACACTCAAAGAAGAGGGATCTTAAGACTATGTAGGGATGTGATTTCATAGTTGAGTGATTTCAAGATTGTACAGGTATGAGACTGTACAATCCATACTAGCTTGAATGATTTTGAGATTGTGTAGGTATAAGATTATATAATCGGGAATAGCTTAAGTGATTAGATATATATTATCCATGCTAACAAGGTGCACCTAACTTCTTGATGCTTATTCTATAAGAACTCTATAGTTAAGTGTACTTAGCTTAGAGCACTTATAAAATGAGTGACCTCCTAGGAAGTTTCCTTGGGAAGCACGTAAGTGAGGACAAAGCATGCTAAAAAGGTCTTATGTTAGGTTGTGGAGGTGATGTATGTCAATTTGCATGTGTATCTAGTTATTTTTAGTTAGTATTTGATGTTTATTTTACTATGCTTATACCTTGATTTAGTAGAACTTGATTAGTTTATTGAGTGTGTAGCATTAGGGAAGCATTCAAGAAGAAATAAAGCATTTTTGGGCTTGAAGAGTCAAGTCACGATCATGACATTCAAAGTCATGATCGTGATAAAAAAGGCAGCAAGGAAGACACCCTCAAGCAAAGTCATGATCATGACATCCAAAGTCACGATCATGACAGAAGCCTAGTCAAGAAGGAAGAGGAGCTTAAGTGTCTATCACGATCATGACATTGAAAGTCATGATTGTGACAGAAGCATGTCGAGCCGAAGTTCACCAAGCCAGCAAGTCACAATCGTGACATACAAAGTCATGATCATGAATTCTCAATAATGGACTATTTAACAAAAGATCTTTGTAGAAGATTTAGTAGAGGAAATGGGATCCATGAAGGAGATAAAAATAAAAATCTTTAATGGAGATCTCATGGGTAATATAATAAAAAAAAACATAAATAAATTGAAGATAAGGCTGGAGGATCCCGCTTAAAAGGGAGGAGAGATTAGTAGCTAGGGTTTTAAGGAGAGGAAAGGATAGAAGAAAGTGACACACCATCTGCAAGAGTAGCAGTCTATCCCTTAGGGTAATTTTGTATAGTGTTCTCTTTGCTCGTTATTTCTCTTGTATTTTTTTCTTTAGCCATGAGTGGCTAAGTACTCTTGTAGGATTTGATTTCTAAAATCCTTTGTTGGTGTAATTGATTGTGCTTGTTTCAACATTACTATGAATGTTTAATTTTAAAGATTGGTTTTAGAAATGAAATCTCTGCTTTATGATTGCAACGAAAGTTGGATTATAGAATGCTTGTACATTGAGAGATGTCAAATCTAAAGATTAGCTTCTAAATAATTTCTTAGGCTCTATATCTGCAGCGAGAGTTGATTTATGGAATGCTTATTCATTCTGGTTAGGCCGGTATGTGTGAGAGATCTACATGCTCCTAATTCTTGTATGATTGGTTAATAGTTTCCCTAATTAGAGGACCCTGATTGTCACTAAGGAATTTTGAAGGTTAAAGCGAAATTTAGATGGTTCCACCTCGAGAGAGGGTTATCGATGCTGTTGGATATCTTGGGTAGTAATTAGCACATGACTGTTATTCCAGCTTGGTGATGATGATTTCAAATCCGATATTTCTTATCATTGTTTCATCTTCTTACCACTGTGTCCATTTTACTTCCTCTTTTACTTATTGTTGTATTAGCTTACTTCCAAACACCAAACCATTATGATTGCTTAAATAGACCAGAAATCCAAGTAGTGGTGGATAGGCCATAAATCCTCATAGGATCGATATCTTACTACAGCAATCTGTATGCTTACAGTGAAGTAGTGATTAAAACTACTATTGTTTTAGGGACGATCTGTCACGTCTTTTCACCATGACATGCTCCTGTAAAATAATTAATGATCTCCAATACGTGGAAACCATTAATTACTCCACAAGGGATTCGTATGAATTTTTTTATTATTATGTTTGTGTTTACCTATTTATTAAATAACGATGCGCCGTTCTAGAATTTGCGGAAGACTTAGTCCCTGTGTTACAATCTTACATTTACTACCTTACAGATTAATTTAATTTAATTAATAAATTAAATTTGCTCCTAACCAAGTCCTTGTCCTTAGGGTACTTCTGATGAATTGGTCCTTTGGGAAATCCATGCTCACTATCATCTGTTAGCCTGCGTCCATCAAATGACGAACGCTGAGTATAAAACTCAGTGGTGCTTAAACACATAACATATGAAAATAATGTTCATTCATGTATCATATATGAACAGATCATGTAAATCGTAATATCTTCTAATTTAATATTCCAATGTAATCATTTTTGAATTTTA